>PVKM010047942.1:0-11320 GCA_004027735.1 Carollia perspicillata
ACATAAAATTTATATCTTAACCATTTTATGCATACAGTTCAGTGGCATTAAGTTGTTTTTCAACCACCACTACTGTCCATCTCCAGAAATCTTTCTTCTTTCCAAAGAAAAACTCCCTATCCATTGAACAATAACTCTTCATTCCTCCTTCCCTTCAGCCACAGACAGCCATCATTCTGCTTTGTGTCTCTGTGAATTTCACTACCACCAGTTCCTCATATACTAAGATTACAGAGCATTTGTCTTTTGTGACTGGCTTATTTTACTTATCATAATGTCTTCAAGGTTCATCTATGTTGCAGCATGTCTCAAAATGTACTTCCTTTTTAAGTTGAATAATATTCCATTACATGTATATATCAATTTTGCTTATCCATTTAACTCTTGAAGGGCACTTGAGGTGTTACCAACTTTCGGCTATTTGAATAACACTGCTATGAACATGGGTATAGAAATATCTGTCCGAGTCCCTGATTCAATTCTTTGGATTTATAACCAGAAGTGGAGTTGCTAGATCATAGGGTTATACTATTTTTAAGATTTTGAAGTGATGAACTTTCTTTCAAAGAGAATTATGAAATGTCAAATGCCTTTTAGCAAAAATCGCTATGACTGTATCTATGATTGTGAGATTAATGCAGCTGCATGAAGGAGGATGTCTGGGGCAGACAATCTTCATAGATTTCTAGAAGCATCTCTAAATGGATGTTGAAAGAAAGAGAAGCAAAGACTCAAGAGTCACTGAAGAGATCAAATAAATAGATCTTGATGATCATCTGGACATGGGATTAGCAAAGAGGGAGGAGTTAACATTCTGCTGAAATGTCTTTTTTCTGCATTAGGGAAGATGGTGTCCAATGCCGACAGGCATACTGTTCTTGAAATTATCACATACTTATTCAACACTTTAATTCAACAAAATTAGGCATGTTCTGAAAGTGCTTTAAATTAATTGGTAATGCTATTTTCCCCCACATTTAAAATAAACTGTTTTGTCCATGTTCTCCAGTGAATATTGACCTGAACAGGGTTTATTATTAATAATCTTGACAGTTAAGCCTAAGTAAAGTACTTCAAGACAGTAAAATATCTATCATCTGCTTTTAAAACATCTAAATTTTAATTAATCTCAGCACATGTGTACTATAAGAAAAGATGAAGAGGAAATTAAATTTATTATTGGTTCTTTATACACAATTTCTTCAGACTGATTTTTCTTCCAATGAATACACAATCAATCAATCAATACTTTTGGACATGAAAGCCTAAAACAGTGATTGAAATATATATCTTATAATATTGTCTGACATATGAAGCATTTACATTAAAATGTGGGCAATCTAAAATATAAAATTATAAATATTTTAAAATATCTTGTACTTTAAGTAAAATTCTCACAGAAATTTGTAGAATTGTTAAACTACTACAAAGAGAACAGGTAACTAACAGTATGAAAACTAAATTAAAATTATACCAGAAAGCTGTTCAGTTTCCCATTCCAACTGTTAGCTCAGTATTACATTCTATTCTCCCAAAAAGTTTCAGCACTATTCTGTTATAATTTTCTAATAAGATATTGTGTTTTTCATGATTCTACTATCTATTTTTTCTTTTTTCTATTATGAAAAAAGATTGCTATCAGTGCCATACAATTTGAAAGCATGTAGTGCCAAATTCTCCAAAAGCTCAAATATCAAAAATATTAATAATTTGTTCTGACTGGTGTGGCTCAGTGGATTGAGTGACAGCCTGTGAAATGGTCACAGGTTCAATTCCTAGTCTAGGGCACATGCCTGGGTTATAGGCCAGGTCACCAGTGGGGGCGTGCAAGAGGCAACCACACATTGATTTTTCTCTACCTCTCTTTCTCCCTTTCTTTCCCTCTCTAAAAATAAATAAATAAAATCTTCAAAAATACTAAAAATTTTAATTTAGCTATTTAACTAAAATGTTAGTTTCTAAGTGTTTTTGAACAAATTCACTCATGTCTTCTTATCTTTAGCATAACTAATTACAATCATTGAAAAATCAAAGAACATGTATGAATGACATACAGACATGGACAACAGTGTGAGGATTGACTGTGGCGTGAGGTGGGCTGGCCAGGGGAGAGCAAGGGGAAAAATTGGGACAACTGTAATAAAATAACAATAAAAATTTTAAATAATCTTAGCTAATTTAGAAATACACCATAAGATTGACATTCATTGCCCTAATTTCCACAAAGAGGGAAAATTTAACATTAATAATCAGCAAAAACTGTATAATAGAATAGAAAACAACTGGTGTTTAAGATCTTTTTTAAATATATTTTATTGATGATGCTATTACAGTTGTTCCATTTCCTCCCTTTTATTCCCCTCTGCCCTGTGTCTCCCCTGTCCCACCAGAATTCCCCACCTTAGTTCATGTCCATGGGTCGTACATATAAGTTCTTTGGCTTCTCTATTTTCTCTACTATTCTTAACCTCTCCCTGCCTACTTTGTACCTACCATTTATTTTTTTTTATTCCCCATACTTTTCCTCCCTTTCACCCCACTCCCTGCTGAAAACCTTCCATGTGCTCTTGATTTCTTTGATTCTGTTTCTGTTCTAGTTTGCTTAATTTGTTTTTATTTTTGATTTTAGGTTTTGTTGTTGATAGTTGTGAGTTTGTTGTCATTTTACTGTTCATATTTTTTATCTTTTTCTCAGATAAGTCCCTCTAACATTTCATATAATAAGGGCTTAGTGATTATAACTCCTTTAATTTGACCTTATCTGGGAAGCACTTTGTCTGCCCTTCCATTCTAAGTGAGAGCTTTGCTGGATAGAGCAATCTTGGATGTAGGTCCTTGCCTTTCATGACTTGGAATATTTCTTTCCAGTCCCTTCTTGCCTGCAAGGTTCCTTTTGAGAAATCAGCTGATAGATAGTCTTATGGGAACTCCTTTGTAGGTAACTGCATCCTTTTCTCTTGTTGCTTTTAAGATTTTCTCCTGATCATTCATCTTGGGTAATGTAAATATGATGTACCTTGGTGTGTGCTTCCTTGGGTCCAGCTTCTTTGGGATTCTTTGAGCTTCCTGGACTTCCTGGAAGTCTATTTCCTTTGCCAGACCGGGGAATTTCTCTTTTATTATTTGTTCAGATAACTTTTCCACTTGTTGCTCTTCTTCTTTTCCTTCTACTATCCCTATAATTCATATGTGGGAATATTTAAAGATTTCCTGGAGGTTCCTAAGCCTTTCCTCATGTTTTTGAATTCTTGTTTCTTCATCTGTTCTGGTTGGATGTTTATTTCTTCCTTCTGCTCCAAATCATTGATTTGAGTCCTGGTTTCCTTCCCTTCACAGTTGGTTCTCTATATACTTTCCTTTATTTCACTTTTCATAGCCTTCATTTTTATCTCTATTTTGCACCATACTCAACCATTTCTGTGAGCATCTTCATTATCAGTATTTTGAACTGTGTATCTAATAGGTCAACTATCTCTTCATCACTTGGTTGTATTTTTTTCTGAAGTTTTGATCCGTTCTTTCATTTGGGCCATATTTTTTTTTATCTTGGCATGCCTGTTATGCCGTAAGGGGCAGAGCCTTAAGTATTCGCCAGGATGGGGCAATCCACATCACTGCATTGTGGCTCTGTTTGTAGGGGAGCAGTCCAAGAGGAAACAATACACCTTGCTCCACTCTCCCCCGGCTTTCAGTCACTTCCCCTGCTACCCACAAGCAAATTGGACCCTTCTGGTGTTGATTCCTGGGTGGGTGGGTTTGTATACATTCTAAGACCCTGTGGATTTCTCCAAAGAACTCTCCTGTGAGGCTGGGAATTTCTCCTGCTGCCTCAAGCCCCACAGGTGTATTCAGTCAGAGGTTCTGAGGCTTTATTTCCCTGCACTGGAACCCTGGCTTTTATAGTCTGTCTTGCTCACCAGTTGTTCCTCCCAGTTTATCTGCACACAAATGTGGGACCTCCTGCGCCACCAGCCATTGCCTCACCCACTCCGCCAGCTGCTACCTTGCCCACCCATGTCCTCCAGGCCTCACCATGCTGAGAATCCTCTCTGCCTAGCTGCCTACCAGCTTGGGTAATGTTTCTCTTTAACTCCTTGGTTGTCGGACTTCCGTACAATTCGATTTTCTGGCAATTCTGATTGTTTTTTGTTTTTAAATTTGTTGTTGTCCTTCTTTTGGTTGTGCAAGGAGACACAGTATATCTTCCTATGCCTCCATCTTGCCTGGCAGTCCAGTGTTTAAGATCTTGAATAAGGAAGCAATGGTTCCTAGAAACTATGATTGGTTTACTAACACAGGGTATACCAAATTAATATCAAGACATTTCCTGGAAAAGATATGACAGGTCAATCACAGAATGACATAAATATCTCTGAATTCCAAGGAAAAATTGAATAGAACTATGCATAATACACTTATAACAGGGTACCAAAATGTATGCAAGATGGATGGTAATGCTTCTAGATGGGCTTGTGAGATGAGATGGGTAATCAAACTTAGTTCTTATTCATGTAAATCTGATATGGGCTCTAAGAACAGAGTAATTTTTCCTCTATGTGCTATTCAGTATTTCTAACTTGATCAACATTTTCAGTGAACAGATAAAAGTTGTATGAATCAAATTTTCAGAAGGCGTAAGCTGACAAGGTTAATATGTATAACTCAAAATATGCAACAAGCAAAAATCATGAGGCAAAAATAATTAAATTTAATATAGGCATACTTGCTTCTTGTCCTATCTCCTTGAACACATACACCTTTCAGATTGATTAAATAAAAGAGAAGGTGTCTTTGACCTTTTGACCTTACATTACTTTGTATTCAGCAGTGACTCATTTGAAAAAGACCTGGAAGGCTTTACAATGCCAAATGTAGTAGTTTGATGTAAGTCAGTAATGTGGCTGCAAAAAAAACCTAATTTAATCTTGAATTTAATTAACAGGAGCAAAGAAGCAAGCAGCAAGTTGAAATCATTCCCCCTTTATCTTGCACTGGTCAGACCACCCATGTAGTCCAGACTTGGCAAAAGAGCATTATGAGACATTAAAAAATGAAAAATTCCAAAAGTATCAATACCTGAAATAATTTTATATTAGAAATTATGAAGAAAGCTAAATTGTTGATTTTGGAGAACAGAAACATTAAGATAAAACAAGATAGCATTTTCAAATATATGAGAGTGTCATAAAGATGAAAAATCTGAAGTTTTGAGTCATTCCAAGGGTAAGGCTAGAGTCAATGGATTATAGTTGTAGAAAGACCAGGTATGTGATACTTTGGCAAATCAGTTTGTAAACTGTCACGGCCTACATGTTCACAGATATAAAATATGGGAATTGACTATGTAGTTCTCAATGTGTAAGAATAGCATAGTAGAAACACCTGTAGAATACACTTTGATTGTGCAAATTACTATGACTCTAGGATTCGAAGTATTTGCTACTAATTAAAACCTACAGGTTATTTTGTGAAGTAGTATGTTCCTTGCTACTGAAAATATTTGGATATTAAGACCAAATTGACTTGAAGATCTTCCCTGTATCTGAAGCTATGACTGTGGACAAGGTTTCTGCCTGTATGAAATGATGAGGTGCTTGTGAAGATGCTAATAACATGTGCTACAGAAAGTATGCTATAGAAGTGGCATATTGTGTTTCCGTTGTGCTTACAATAGGTGTCCTATTTTTGTTTAACTTTTGTTTGCAAAGTTCTAAAAAGTCATTTGTGTTCTGCCTAACAAATGATAATGCTATTTGGTGGAAATTGCTGGTAACAGTAGCAAGAAGAGAGAGTGCCAGGCAGTGAGGACTCAGGTTTTTGCAAGGAGTTACTGAGTAGCTTCCAGGTTAGGTAACACATTCTCAGACCATTTCTACATGTGCTAGAGAACAATCCAAAGCAGGCAGCATTATATATGGCATTTGTTACCACATAGAAAGGCAGTTTAGTGTAATGGTCAAAGGGTAGGCCTTGGAGCCAGGGTGTCAAGTGGCTTTACAACTTATGAACTGGGTATGAATTGGTTTTGCTTTAGTTTCTTCAACTGTAACCTATGAGTGATGTTATATCTCTATCATATGCTGTTATGAAGGTAACATTAGCTAATACATGAAAAGCATTTTGAACAAATGTATTAGAGAGTTAAAATATATAAAAGAGTTAAAATTCAATAAATGTTAGTTACTAATATTATTGGGAATAATTATAATTTAGTAACATAATTATTGAGCTTCATTTCTTTTAAAAGTTAAATATATTTGGGTTCAAATTTTAGTTGTGTAAATAATTAACTTCTCTGAGCCTCAGTTTTCTCATTTATAAAATAAATAAATAATAAGTGCCAGGTTCAAATTGTTTGTGGGAGTATAAAATATGTAATAAACATAGAGTTCCCGGCACCATGTCTTATGTGCCAGAAACATAGAGCTGCTCCAAATATCGATAGCGTAAAATGGTCAGCAGGAAGCAGCAATCAGCCAGGGACTGTAAACCAGAGGTGATTCACGTCCAGGGAGATCTGGGCACTAGGTGTTGTGACAGAGAAAGAACAGAAGCGATGAAAACTTTTAAAGCAGACTAGTGTCCTCCTTAAACTCCCTGTCCTTTTCTCTGGCTAGGTGCAGAGCGCTAAGAGATTGTAGCCTAGAGAATTACTGAAGCCTTCAGTTGTTAGAAGCTTCAAAGACTGTATAACCACTAGTAAACAAACCCACACACTAAGCAGGCACATCTATATTGGACTATAACATATGAGAAAAAATTGCTGTTGTATTACATGCTTGGAATCTTGAACTTCATTTGGTAACATCTATCAACAATAGTAAGTATTCAATACATTATAACTTTCAGTTTAATCAACATGTCTGATAGACTCTCTGGAAATATTGGATTTTTAATGAGTAGTAGACATTAGTTATTAGTATATTTCAGTGAAAGAATAATGTAGAGAAACAAGAATGAGATGTGAATTATATCCCACATTCTTTTCTAATATCAGAGCTAAAAGTACTACTTACCAAAAAAAATTTTAACCATATATATATTAACTTTATTGAATAACAATAAAATGGACTCATATCTCTACTTTGGTGTCTTTGAAATCTACTTTCCAAAGGGAAGACATAATGATTCCTCAATTGATCAAAATTTCCTTCTTTTTACATATAATATTAATTCAGGTTCACAAATTTTATATAAAACATATGTAGGAAAAGTGACTGTTTTGCTTTAAATAAAACTTTATTTTTATTCATTATTAAAACCACAAAAAATAACACTAAAAGTATATTTATAAACTACACTTGGATGAAAGAGCATCCTTTGTAAACTGGGTGACAAAATCTTGCATATAATCTGTACTAAACTAAAAGTCCCAGACAGGGAGAAAAGATAAATGAATTCAAAGATGATTTGTAGAATGATATGAATGAGGGAGTGATAGCAGAGTCTAGGAGAATATGGACCGTGCTGAAACTTTTATTTTCAAATCCTAAATCATGTTTAATGTGAATGCAGAATTTACTGTTTCAATAAATATTTAATTTTATTTTTATCTTTGAATTTATTTTTTATTTTTTATTTATTATTGTTGTGCAATTACAATTGTCCCCATTGTTGCCCCATATTCTCTCCTGCTCTACCCACCCTTACTTCCCACATATAATCCTCCCCACCCCCATTGTCTTTGCCCATAGGTCCTTTATACATGTTCTTTGATGACCCTTCCCCTTCTTTGCCATGTTATCCCCCTTCTCCCTCCCTCTGGTTGCTGTCAGTTTGTTCTTTATTTCCATGTCTCTGATTATATTTTGCTTGCTTGTTTGTTCTGTTGATCAGGTTCCACTTATAGGTAAGATCATATGGTACTGTTTTTCACTTCCTGGCTTATTTCACTTAGCGCAAGGCTCTCCAGTTCCATCCATGCTTTAGCTAAGGGTAGGAGCTCCTTCTTCCTTTCTGTTGTGTGGTATTCCACTGTGTAAATGCACCACAGTTTTTGATCCACTCATTTACTGATGGGCACTTAGGTTGCTTCTCCACTAGGCTATTGTAAATTGTGCTGCTGTGAACACTGGAGTACATAGGTTCTTTTGAATTGGTGTGAAACTTTTAAAAAATTTATTGACTTGAGAGAGACAGACAGACAGAGAATGATTTGTTGTTCCACTTATTTATACATTCATTGGTTGATTCTTGTATGTGCCTGACTGGACATCAAACTCAAAATCTTGGCATATGACAACAATGCTCTAACCAACAGGGCTATCTGGCCAAGGCTCATGTAAAACTTTAAGGTAGATGTCTAGCCACACCTGTGCCTCCAAAAATAAATCTTTAAGAGTTAATGTTTCTTAATCAGAAACTGGTACACTCACTATAAATGTGACATCATATGTCAAATCTTATCTTCTTAGGCTAAAATTAGAGTAAATACTGAGGTGAATTCATTTAAATTAAGCAAAGTAAGATAAGAACTTTGAATAAAATAGTTTAATGTATTAAATTATTAATAAAATCTGTTAATCAGATAATATTATCATTGTTTTTTAATTTAATCTTTATTGTATTTTTCCATTACCATTTACTCTCTTTACACCTCCTCCCTGCAGCAATCACCCCACCTTTGTCCATGTCCTTGAGTCCTTTTTCCCTTTTGCTCAATCCCCCCAGCTCCTCATCCACAGTAGTTGTCTTCTGCTCTCCATCTATGAGTCTGTCCTAATTTTCCCTCTAAGTTCAGTTTGTTCATTAGATTCCACATATGAGTGAAATCATATGGTATTTGTCTTTCTCTGCCTGGATTATTTCATTCAGCATAATGTTCTCCAGGTTCATCATTATTGTCTCAAAGGATGAAATTTTCTTTTTATGACTGAGTAGCATTCCATTACATAAATGTCTATAGTTGTTTTATCCACTCATCTACTGATGGACACTTGGGCTGCTTCCATGTCTTGGCAACTGTAAATAATGCTGCAATGAACATAGGAGATTTTATGTTCTTTCATATTAGTTCTTTGGGTTCTTTAGGATATATTCCCAGAATTGGGGTCTCTGGGTCAAAAAACAGATCCATGTTTAATTTTTTTGAGATATCTCCATACTGCTTTCCACAGTGGCTACACCAACCTGCATTCCCACCAACCATGCAAAAGTGTTCCCCTTTCTCCTCATCCTCACCAGCACTTGTTGTTTATTGATTTATTGATGGTAGCCACTCTTAAGCATCTTTTCATATGGCTATTAGCCATCTGTATGTCCTCTTGGGAGAAGTGTCTACTCAGGTCCATTGCCCACTTTTTAATTGGGGCTTTTGTTTTTTTGATGTTGAGGTTTTTAAGTTCTTTATACATTTTGGATATTAACCACTTATTAGATGTATATTGGCAACTATGTTCTCCCATTCTGTGGGAAGTCTTTTTATTTTGTTGATAATTTCCTTTTCTGTGCAAAAATTCTTTTACTTGATGTAGTCTCATTTGTTTATGTTTTTCTTTTGTTTCCTTTGCCTGGGAAGATGTATCCAATAAAATATTGCTACAAGCAATGTCTGAGCTCTGCTGCCTATGTTTTCTTCTAAGATTTTTATAGTTTCAAGTCTAACATTTGTCCTTGATCCATTTTGAATTTATTCTTGTATGTGGTATAAGAAGGTGATCTAGTTCCATTTTTCTGCATGTTACTGTCCAGTTTTCCCAACACCATTTACTGAATAGACTATCTTTAACCTACTGTATGTGCTTGCTTCCTCTGTCAAATATTAATTGACTTTAAAGGTGTGGATTTATTTCTGGGCTCTCTGTTCTGTTCCATTGATCTGTGTCTGTTTGTTTTTTTTTTTTTAATAGTACCATGCTGTTTTGATTTTATAGCTTTACAGTATACTTTGATATTAGGCAGTAGGATTCATCCAATGTTGTTCTTTTTCAGGATTGCTATTACTATGTGGGGCCTTTTGTGGTTCCATATAAATTTTTGAAATATTTGTTCTAGTTCTCTGAAATAAGTAATTGGAATCTTGATAGGAATTGCTTTGAATCTATAGATTGCTTTGTAGTATGGACATTTTAATGATGTTAATTCTTCCTATCCATGAACACAATATGTGCGCCCACTTATTTGTATCTTTTTTTATTTCTTTCTTCAGTGTCACAATTTTCCAAGTACAGGTCTTTTAAATCCTTGTTTAGATTTATTTGTAGATATTTTATTCTTCTTACAACTATTTTGAATATGATTGTTTTCTTAATTTCCCTCTTCGTTAGCTCATTGTTGGATATAAAAATACAATTGCTTTCTGGATATTGATTTTGTATCCTCCTACATTGCTAAATTCGTTTATCAGTTCTGGTATTTTCCAGGTAGAATCTTTGGAGTTCTTTATGTACAGTATCATGTACTCTATAAATAATAACAGTTTTACTTCTTCTTTTAAAACTTGAATGCCTTTTATTTCTTCTTCTAGTCTGATTGCTGTGGCTAGGACTTCCAGTACTATGTTGAATAAGAAAGGTGAAATTGAACATCCCTTCCTTGTTCTTGATCTTAAGGGAAACAGAGTTTTTGCCCATTAAGTATGTCGCTCGTAGTGAGTTTGTCATATATGGCCTTTATTTTGTTTAGATATATTCCCTTTAATCCCACTTTGCTGAGAATTTGTATCATAAATGGGTGCTGGATTTCATCAAATGCTTTTTCTGCATCTATTGATATGATCATGTGGTTTTTAACCTTCATTTTGTTTATGTGGTATAGCACACTTACTAATTTGTGAATGTTGTACCAACCTTGCATTCCTGGAATAAATTCCATGATCAATCACTTGATCATGGTGTATGATCTCGCATTGATGTATTTGGTTTGGTAATATTTTGATGATTTTAGTGTCTATGTTCATCATGAATATTGGCCTATAATTTTCTTTCTTTGTAGTGTCTTGATATTGTTTTGGAATTAAGATAATTCTAGCCTCATACAATGATTTTGAGAATCTTCCCTCCTCTTGAATTTCCTGAAATAGTTTGAGAAGGAAAGGTGTTAGTTCTTATCATAATGTTTGGTAAATTCCCCTGTGAAGACCTCTGATCCAGGGCTTTTATTTGTTGGGAGTTTTTGATTAATGCTTCCATTTCACTAGGTGTAATCTGTCTATTCAGATTCTCTGATTCTTCCTACTTTAATTTTGGAAGATTGTATGTTTCTAAGAATCATGTCTATTTTGTCCAGGCTGTCCAGTTTGTGGGCATATAGCTGTTCATAATATTTTCTTACAATCCTTCATATTTCTTTGGTATCAGATGTTATTTCTCTTTCATTTCTG
>PVKM010047943.1:0-11322 GCA_004027735.1 Carollia perspicillata
CTGCCACCAAACTTTCCTCATGGAATCTTCAGTTTTAGGGGTTGACAACCTCAGTTCAACCCCTGCGACAGCTCCTGTTCAGATAACCTCTCACTTTAATTTCCCCTGTGTTTCTGGCTGTCTCATCTGTTTAGCCCCCTTTAACATGTCCACTTATAGAGGTTGCATTTTATAAATTCAGTAACCTCTGATGTATGGTTGGGGTGGCATATGTGGAAGAGACCATTAGCGAAGCTGGCGAAAGGAAATATCTACCAAGAACAAAGCTTAATATTTTCAGGGTTTTATTTTGGGGGAAAGTAATGCCTATTAGTTATCCATTTATGTATTTATTCATAAGTATAGCAATGGATTCAGCATCTTTTATGTGCCTTCTTTGTCATGACTTACAAATAGAGTCTCCAACTACATAAGACACCATTCTACCTATCCAGAATCTACTTAGCCAAGGAGAAAAGACGAGGGACAATTAAGTGCAACATAGAATTTCAGGGGCTAGGATGAAAGTAGGAATGGATACTGAGTACTATTGAGGTAAAGGGAGGTGAGAACAAGGGGAGGTTTTTTCAGAGAAACTTTTCATTGAGTTTAGCACTGAAATTGGAGGAGTTTATCAATTTGGTTGACAGTGGGAACAGAGAAGGATAACGTATTTCTGAGTTGGGGATTGTGTGAGGAAGTGTGGGGAGTATGGAGCCATGGGGCAGCATTGCTTCTCTACACATGATTGGAATGAGAGATGGGGGTGTGTGGAAGGCTGGGCAAGTGGGCATGGGAAAATGATGGGATCTCTTTGGGACATGTGCAGAGGCCATTTGGTATGAGCTCTAAATTTCGAAGTCAAGAACAAGGAAGAATTGGCTGAGGTTGTATTATTTGGGGGTTGCTAACTCATCATTGGGGTGGTTTTCAAAACTGACCAACTTCATGAATGTGGGCCAGTGTTGCCAACTCTCTTAACCTCAACTTTTTTAATCTGTAAAGTGGTGATATGGAAAAGGGTTTTCTCTCAATTATTGTTGTACTTATTTGTGTCCTACTTGCTACATAAAGGGATCTCATGTAAATGCCAAAGATATCCTAGGGATTTTGAGAACCTTTGCATGGTTTCCCATTGCTGGGCCCAATAACTTGAATAGCTCCATTGCGTATCTCTCAGTGGTCAAGAGTGTCATAATTTATGCCCTGGCCAGATGGCTTCGGTGTTTGGAGCATTGCCCTGTACTCCAAAAAGTTGGGAGTTCAATTCCCAGTCAGGGTACATACCTAGGTTGTGGGTTCAGTCCCTGGTTGGGGTGTGTATGAGAGACAATCAACCAATGTTTCTCTGTTTCTCTCCTTGCCTCTCTCTGTAAAGTCAATAAAAAAGTTTAAGAGTATCATCATTTATTTGGTTTCTGATATGCCATGCATTGTGTTAGCTTCTTCACATTGGCATCACCCTTAAATCCCAAAGCCACTGTGGAAAACTAGAAGAGATCATTTGATTATCCCCAATTCTAAGATAAGCAAACAAAGTAATATGCTCGATGCCACTTGGATAGTAGTGGGAAAAGTTGATTCATGCTCAGGTATTTTACTTTACAATGTTTGCTCTTTCATTGACCTGTCCCTGCCCATGACCTAGGACCCTTAAGCAGTTTTTGAGCATCTGTCTCTAGGAAAGGACTCAGACACCTTAGTTTTGGGTGAAGGCAGCCAGGTGGGCCTGAGGTGTGGTATACAAAGTCATCCTTGTGCATCTGATCCCAGTTCACTGATGAGAGGATGCAGCTTTGCTCTCTGCTTTCCACATCAGGTCTGGCCCCTGTAAGCAATTGTATCTGGAGCTGTTCCTGTAGGGTCACATGGCGCCAACTTCTCCTTCTACCCAGCACGAATGATTTTTAGCAGAGCTCTATGTGAAAAGTGCTTGCTAAAACAACCCTCGCTTTCATAATACACATTTTCAGCTAACTATTGGGTTTTATCAGAGATTTCCCACCCGCCCCCTCAATTTGTTCCAGCAAAGGTTTAGTAAATCCATCGGAAAAATGCAGAGGCCAGGGTGTGGTCAGAAGTAAAGCTCATGTTAAATACCTGTTACAGCCTGATATTATTTCCTTGATGACTGTGCTCAGAAAACACATGTCTTTTGCTTGAACCATCCACTTCAGTTATCCATTATCATCATCTTGAGAAAAGGTGTAATATCTCGAGTCCTTGACTACTTATTAAGGCTATATGTCTTGGGAAGGCCATGCGAACTTGCTGAGTTTTAGTTTTCTGAGTTTCCAGTGATGATGTTTGTCTTGCCCTGTCTACCACACTGGTACTTGATGAAGCAAAATGGGGCTTTGGCCAGAGTAAAATATTTGATGCAAGAGAGATAGGAAATTCAGTCCTTTTATTGTATTTTCTGTGGACCTCAGTTTCCCTGTCTATAAACTGGAGCTAGTCATATCAAACTTTTTGTACTGTTTAGAGGATTAAGAAAGATAATGCCCAACACAAAGTCAGTACACTGACTTTCCACAAACAGGAAAGTGAAGGCAATCTTTTTTTTTTTTTTGAAAAATAAATGGTACAAACACTAGTTCTTTGTTCTAATTATCACCAGCTCAGTTTTTTTCCTATACTATTTAATTCTTGAAAGCTGCAACCCCTGTTTCCATCACACTCCTTGTTTCAAGTTTCAAGCACAGATTCATTTCCAGTTGCGGATTCCCTCTTGCCTGAAGGCAGGCCTTGGTGCAGCAGGAGCAAATTCAGTGCTCAGAGTTGAGAGTGGAGCCAGAAGTGCAGGCAACTTTTTGCTGTCCAGAGATCCCCTTTCCTCTAAGGGCACAAGTGCGCCTGCAAAGGGACGTGGGAAATCATTTGTGAGAAGTTGTAATTAATGACCTGCTGGGTCTTGGCACTTATCAAAGAGCAGAAAGCTGCCAGGAACTGGAGTAGCCTCTTGGATAAAAGTTGTCCTCCTGGGGCTGCATCTCTCCCTGGGGAAGTCGCAGATCTTGGGAGGGGCAAGGGGAGAAGCAGGAGGTTCTCATTCCCACTGCGGCTTTCATAGCTGTAACCTGTTTGCTTCCCGTGCATGATCACAGAGTGGTGTGGACAAAGAACTCTGGCTTTGGAGACCAAAGGTCCTCAACTTGAATTCTAACTGCCTCTTACTCTGTGACACCTGGTCATGTTACCTCACTCTCCGAACTTCAGTTTTGCCCATTTGTAAAACGTAGTCAGTGCCACATACTCTGCAAGACTATTTGGACTAGAAATTACATAAGAATGTAAATGAACATAGCCTCAAAAGTACAAGGGATAAAATATTAAATAAACAAGGCAGCTCCCCATCTTCAAGGAGTTGACAGTTTTGTGAATAATGGAAGTGATGTTATCTATAGAACATACAGACTTGTGGATACTTTTGTAGATATTTCTGTAGAATTTTTGCACATATTTTGGTGATATTATCTATAAATTGCTACTGAATTGTACAGGTATATGTATATTTTATAAGTTGCTCTTCTTTGATAAAATATTAGTGTAATTTATTGCCTTTTGGTAAGTCAGCAAGAATATGCCATACCTTTATTTCTTCCTGCTTGCTTCTGGGCTATCTTGGAAATTAACCCCCTAAGATGACTACAGGCTGTTAAATCCCTAAATGAAATTCTGTATACAGTGACAACTGAAAAGACCTATTGAAGAGTGGTTTTGTATTTCTTGTTCCACATTATAAGACTGCTTTCACTATTATGTGAAATAGAGCTCATAAGTCAAATGTCGCAGTGTCTTCACATATCAGGGACTTGTAATGGTCACAGTAGCAACAAGCCCTCCTGTTTGATGGTAATAACAATAATATTTTGTAACATTTACCCTGTAGTGTAGCAGATAGAATTTCATAATTTGGGTATAGTGCTGGCACATTTTGAGAGCCCTGAAGATGTCAGCTACAATAGTCCTTAACTCCATCTTTCCAGCAACCTTTCCAGGTATATCAGATAGAGCTAGAGTCCCACATTACGGGTGAGCAATTTGGGGCTCAAGGAAGCTTGTTCAGTCTATACAGCTAATGCTGATGTTGGCTTCAGGGCCAACAGTAGCCATATTGTTGACCTTCCTCTTGTACCTCTTCAGCCCCTCCCTTAATTTCCCTCTGGTTGTTTTGTTATCAAGAGTTAACTGCTAGCATTGTTACCCTCTTGTCTAGGGTTTGTTTTGAAAACCAGTCATTGTAGACAGCCTTATTGTGGTGATGACAATGTAAGGTTTGTAAATGTCAAATCACTATGTTGTACACCTGAAACTAAAATATTGTATTTCAACTAGACTTTAATTTTTTAAATTTAAATACAAAATTTCAAATCTTAAAAAAAGGACAATGCTGAGCCCCATGGACACAAATTCTGTGTCTGCTTTAGTAGAAAACCAGGAAGGAAAAGACACTGGGACAGGCACACAATGTCGGGGAGAGGCACCTCACCTGGGTTTAGAGCCCACAGTAATGAAGGAATTTTCCTTCCTGGGTATATTTGCTTATGTTCTTGGATGTACTGCTAAGCACCTGCCTACCCACCGCTACACAAATGAGCCCTCCCACATGCTCGGTATATCCTGTCCCCAAATCCTGAACACCAAGTATAGGAGACTAGTGTGGCTGTTGCAGACTAAAGATTTGAGAGAGGGACAGCTTTTGTCTGCAGTTATCTCTTTGTAGACTTTATCCGGGGTTGGAAACAGCCTTCACCTGGATGTGAGATCTGATACCATGCTTACCCTTATATGTTATTTTTCCCAGGTCATGAACCTGAGCCCTTTGCCTGGAACACAGTGGGAGGACAGGGAAGCCACCCCTGAAGTAAAGAATGCTACCCTGTTAGTCACCCTCCCTGAGTCAGTGGAATGAGTTCCTCCAAGTGTGTTGTAATTCCAGAAGATCAATGCACAACATTTATTAATCATCTACTATGAGTCTGTGGGCATAGACTTGGCAGACTATTCTGGGTTCCTACTGGGCTCTGCGAGAGACTGCAAATCAAACAGAGCAATGCTTAGGTATTGATCAAGAGCATTGACTTTAAAATCTGGCAGACCTAACTTTGTATCCCAGCTCAACCTTACTGAATATGTGAACTTGTACAAGTTATTTATCTTCAGTGAGCTTCTTCCCCCTCATTTGTAAAAGGAGAATGATAATGTGTATCTCGTGAAGTTCTTGTGAAAATAAAAGCATGTCATATGAGACAAGCACTAGCACAGTGTCTTGTACCTAATAAGGATTCAATAGATGATAGACATTGTGTCTGTATCATTTATATCCAGGCCCTACAAATGTCATCTACTTGTGTATTTCCTGGGATAGGGATATAGGACAGTGGTCTTACTGGCATTTTACATTAGATAATTTTTTAAGTGTCATACAGTTTGGGAAACATTAATATTTTAAAGATGTTTTTCCTGGAGTTGGGTATAAGCTCCACTACCCAGGAAAACAGGTTACTGGGGCCAAATGGTTATGTAGCCAGGGTTGAGAAATAGGCCTGGGGATGAGTCAAAGAATTACTTTTCAACCTGAGAGAGTCTATTTTAACTGGTTTGTAGGATTAGAGTTTGATGAATCTTGGTAATTGCATACAATCTTATAACTTCTTACAACTACAATAAAGATGTAGAATAGATCCTTTATCCTAAAAGGTTTCCTTATGTCCATTTTAATCTATTCCATCCCTGGCAAATACTGATCTGCTTTCTCTCTGTATTGTTTTGAATTTCATTTAAATGGAATCATACTGTGCATCGTCTTTTGTGTTTGACTTTCTTCACTTAGCATACTGTTTTTAAGATTCATCTATGATGCTGTGTATATTAACATATTGTTCATTTTAATGTTAAGTAGTATTTCATGGTGGGAGTATGACTTGATTTGTTTACCCGTTCATCAGCTAATAGGCTTTTTTTTTTAGTTTGTGACTATCATAAATGCTATGAAATTTGAGCACATGTCTCTGTGTAGACACATTTTCATTTATCTTGGGCAAATCCTTAGAAGTGGAATTGCTGGGTGATGTAGCAAGTGTAGGTTTAACATTATACAGTACTGCTATAATGTTTTCCAAAGTGACTGTACTGTCTTGCATTCCCACCAGCATGTGGCATCAGGTATTTCTTTTAACAGCTCCCAGGTGTCCCTAATACAGATCAGCATTGAGAAGCTCTGGCCTTTACTTTCTCTGCTTTAATGGCTACCTTTTGACTCACATGAATAAGGATGACATTAATATCAGGACAACAAAGAAGACAGTTATCCAACCGATAGGTTCTGACTTGTTCAAAACTACTGGAGAGTGAGATACTGTCTGGATTTTCACAACTGAGGTGCATTTTTATATGGCTTGCATATCAAAATTTGTATGCAGGTTAAGTTCCCTAGCATTAAATCATCACTGTTTTAACACCAGAGGATCCACCCCAAATTTATAAAGAGAGGCTTGACTCACTCATGTAGGAAAGTGTTTCTACTCACTAGAGACAGACTCATTAATAAACAAAGGACATGTGTATGCTCACCGAGTTACATGCGATGCTCACTGTGATCTGTTTTACAGCTATAATGACTAATTCTATACACGTTTGCACACTCATATACAAATGCATGTTTGGATGTTGTTTCTCTCTCACCATTTTTCAAGGCAGACCACACAGTGATTCTTTAATGGTTTGTCTTGCTACGCACTGTTGCTTGTACATTTCTGGAAGACATTTTCCCATCTTCTGCACTTTGCCTTGTACTTTCATTTTTTTCTTTTGAATTACAAATGGATTAACATACTTAATAGGTTTTCCTAGAATCCAACTAGATGCTTCAGCCTCCCACATGTGTTTTTTATACTTCTAAATTGTGACAGAGAATGAGGTGAATGAACTGAACATGTGGCATTTTTCTCAGGGTGAAGCAATTCTCAACCCCCAAAGGGGATATTCCCACACCCCCAGGCAAGGGATCATAAAGAAAAGGTTTTAAATATATAGAAGAAAGTTCTTTGTTTGCTCGTGTCTGATACCTACTTTCTTCTTATGTGAATATTAAATCCCTTGACTATCATCTGTGGTTCCCCAAATCAGTTTGGTTCTCAGTGTATGGACACTCAATAACAAATGTCAGCAAACTAAATATAGCATGCGGGCCAAATATGGCCTGCCACCTACTTTTGTAAATAAAGTTTTATTGGCACACAACCACACCCACCATTTATATATTGCCCATGGTGTTTTCTGATGCTTATAAGGGCAGACCTGACTAGTTGAAACAGAGATGATCTATATGACTGGCAAAGCTGAAAGTGTTTCCTATTTGGCTCTTTACAGAAAATGTTCACCAGCCTCTGCTCTTTGGTATCACTTGATATGTCTGCAAATTCATTGTACTATCTGTGGGTCCTTATGTGTGTCTCCTTTTTCATGTGGGCACTTTATATTTGTCCAATTATTCTTACCTTGGGCCAGTTATTTCAGTTCTCTGAGTTCCATGTTTGCATCCATAAATTGAACATAATAATAGCATCTCCCCTGTAGAGTTGTTTGAAGATTTGGGAAAATGGATGAACTGGACTCTCAGTATGCATAGTGTCCACTTTGCATGAGACAAGCTCATTGAATGGCAACTAGGCCTGATATAAATGTATAAGGCATCTGTCGTGTTCTGGGTAGTACTCCCTGCTATTACAGAGCAGAAGCTAAGAAGTAAACCATTAACCTGAGGTGTAGGAGACTGGGCTGTTACTAAAAGACAAGCCAGGCAAAAGTCAAGATTCCAACATCCAGGTGCCTGGCTACCCCTTTCAGCTTGGTTCTGCCTCTTTGCTGCTCCTGTCATTCCAAACCACTCTCTACTTTACAGCATTGAACTTGCAGTTCCCTGTGCCTTATTTTCCCCATGACTTACTCCTCTCCTAACTCCTTTATCTGAGATTGCAGTCCTCATCACTCTCTAGCTCCATGCCCTTGTCCTCATCACATTTATAGGTTGCTGTATTATCTAGCTTTGTGTTTATGTGTCAGTTTCCTGTCTCTTATACCAAAGGCACTCCTCATGCAGTTGAGGAATTTATCTTGTTCTATGTCCAGAACAGAGACCTGTGCCTGGCATAAAGTAAGTAGGTGATTGATAAATACTGTTTGAATCAATGAATGAATGGATGAACATTCCCAAAAGTGAGGGTTTCCTTCAGGGATGTAGGATTTTCACCTGCCATCTCTACCTTCCTTCCCCTTCCCATGCAGAAAGACAAATGCACCCAAGAATCCACTACCAGTCCTATGCACATCATGTGAAAATACACACCCAGACTGAATGCCATACACACAAATACTTACATGCCCTCACACCTCTCCAGGCAGACACAAGCATTTCCTGAACTATCTGGACGCAGCCTTTATAAGTGCCTCCTCATTCACCACTCAGAGAAGCTAACGACCTCTTCAGTAAGATCCTGAATGCTTTACTGGAGAGGTCCTGGGTAGAAAAATGCTGCAGCTTAATGAAGGCCATTTAACAGTCAATCTCAATTTCAAGGAAAAGAAAATCTTTATTACCAGCATCTAATAATTTCTGTTCGGGGATTCCCATCCTTTAGAATTTTTTTTTCAAAGCCTCTTTCCTAATTAACTCCGGAGCCTAGATTATAGGAAGCTGGCTTTGGAAGTGGAGGGGGCACCTGGGCTGGAAGTAAGCACTGGAGGTGATGTTTAATTAAAGCGAAGCTGTGAGAGGGAAGAGACCTGAGCAGGCTGCAGTGCTAATCCTCTTGCCTTGCACTGGTGTCCCTGCATGATTGTGATTGATGAGCTAGTCCCCTTACATCTTTATCTGCAGTAGGCTCCATACCCGCAGGCAGAGGGGCTCCGCTCTCTCACCATAGGCACTTAGCTTGACGGCGGTCTGAGGTGTGGAAGGGCTGGCTGTGCAGTTCTGTTTCCTCTCTCTGCTTTTTTCTCCTTTTTCTTTCTCATCTTTATTTTACAGATAGCTAGATAGAGAGATAGATGATAGATAATGTGTGTGCGTATCTATGATATATATAGCTATATATCTATATCTATATCTATGTCTATTTCTCTATTATCTATTTATGTATCTATTCAACTATTTAAAATCTGGCTGCCAATCTAGTTTCTCTATCTCTCCACGTGTGTTTGTCTTTATCCGTGTCTCTCTGTTGATCTACCTCTGTCTTACTCTTTGTTCTTTTGTCTCTCCTAAGACTGCCCTATGAGGTAATATTAGGGAGCCTCTCACTGAAATCTTTTTTATTCAAGAGTATTCATGTTTGAGTAATTTAAGAAGCTACCTTTGGTTGAACACCTCTTAAATGCCAGGAACTGCCTGAGGTACCTTTGGACAATTATTTAATTTTTGTTCCTACAATAGCTAACATTGATTAATCTCTTAAAATATGCCAGCTCCTATTGCTAAGCACTTTTTTGGTGCTTAATCCATTTAATTTTCAAAATAATCCTTTGTAGTAGCTACTCTCACTAGTCCCATTGTGTAGATAACAAAACTGAGGCTTTGAGAAAGAATCACGCATGTCTTTAATCCACACTTTATTGCACCCACATAAGACCTTAATTCCACCTTTTTAATGATACATACAATACAGGGCAGTTTAAAAGCTAAAATGCATTGTCTAAGATGCAAGGGCTTGAAGAGTGAAATTCTCAGAATCTTACTCCAGGTGTGTCTCTCCAAAATGCTTCTTTGAATAGACCAGAAGGTAGGTTTGTGTCTTTCAATGTTTCTCTGTTTTTTTTTTTTTCTGTGCTTTTAAATCTGTGTCCTCACTATGTTTACTGAACTTCCCTGCCACGTGGCCAAGGGGCCAGCTTCTGAATCCAGGAGGCTGCAGAACTTCCTTCCATCAGTTGTCTGAGCCAGAATAAATTGGCAGAAATGTCTGATTTGACTTTTTCTCCTTCTGCAAGGCAGATGCTTTTCTCATTACTGAGAAAGGAATGACACTTTGTCTCTCCAAGAGCTGAGACATTCATAATAATCTCCATGCAATTTCAGATCTTGGAGTCGCTGGCTCCAATGGGCTGGGAGGCTGCAGCGCTCTGCCAGGCTCTGTCCCTGGTGAGATGAGGTTTACACAGTGTCTATTAGAATTTGAAGCCACTCCCCAGAGTGGATTGTCCTATGATTCTGGTTTTACAGCGTTCAGTTCAAGTTCTTTTAGCAGCTAGGCTGCCTTCTTAATTGGAGGGGTTGAGTTCGACAGGGGAACAAATGGATAATATATCTTTGTTCTCCATTTTTAACTGTCAATGGCAGAGAATTAAAATAAATTAAGCTATGACATTTTCAACTTCCACACTAACTTGGGGTAGCAAAGTCTACTATGGGGAAAGAACTGTGAGCAAATAGCTATGTGGAATCATGGTGTGGACTAGTTCATAAGTCCAAATCTAAATCTGGTTGAAGACAGGGTTTTGACAGCCTTTAGTAAACCTGAATTGTTCATGATCTTCTAGTGCACTGAAAGGAGCTTTTGTATGTCTCAAAGAAAAAAAAAAACATAGTAATGTAATTAAATTTCACTTTCATGCAGAGGCAAAGCCTCCTTTTGTTCTTGGATTGTTCTTTTCTGACACCAAGACATCCTTACTATCCTAAGAACCCATGAAAACTTTGACCATTGCCCTGGCCAGGTAGCTCAGTTGATTAGAGCATCGTATAAGTACACCAACGTTTGATCCTCAGTCAGGGCACATACAAGAATCAATGAATGAATGTGTAAATAAGTGGAACAAGAAGTCAATGTTTCTCCCTTTTTCTCTCCCTTCCTCTCTCTAAAATCAACAAAAGAAAAAAGATCATTTTGGTACCTTTTTTTCCCCTTCTTGCAGTGGCCTAAAAAAGAATACTGCAAATCTCTTGATCATCACACATTTGGAAAAGTCCAAAAATAAATTGAAGAACTGCTTTAATAGACAGTGAAAATAAAATATATTTGAAGGCTCAAGGATTCAACAAACTTAGTTGAGTTGCTGTGCTGTCATTGTTCTAGAGCTGCATCAACTAGGGACTCTAAGTAGACCAGAAAGTGGCCCACATTCCTCATCTCCCCTGCCTTCCACGTAGCTGTGAAATAAGGTAATCAGCCCTCAAACTGTAATATTCAAATCACTAGATTTGTGTTGAAGTCAGTCCTAAGCCATCTTTACTATGCTGGTAACACCACTTCCCATTTTCCTTGAGTCTCATTGACTCTACCAGTCCTTGTCTGTGACCATTTGGTTGACTCCAGATCCTTTATTTCTGCTTTGTTACAACTT
>PVKM010047944.1:0-11317 GCA_004027735.1 Carollia perspicillata
TCCTTCTTCCTTTCTGCTGCATAGAATTGCATTGTGTACCTGGACCATAGTTTTTTGATCCATTGCTTACTGATGGGCACCTGGGTTGCTTCCAGCACTTGGCTATTGTAAATTATGCTGCTATGAACATTGGGGTGCATAGGTTCTTTTGGATTGGCGTTTCTGGGTTCTTAGGGTATAATCCAAGCAGTGGAATTGCCGGGTCAAAAGGCACATCCATTTTTAGTTTTCTGAGAAAATTTCATACTGTTTTCCATAGTGGTTGTACCAGTCTGCAATCCCACCAACAGTGTACTAGGGTCCCCTTTTCTCCACAACCTCTCCAACACTTGTTGTTTGTTGCTTTGTTTATGATGGCCATTCTCACTGGTGTGAAGTGGTATCTCACTGTAGTTTTAATTTGCATCTCTCTGATAGCTAGCAATATTGAGCATCTTTTCATGTGTTTCTGCATTCTCTATATGTCCTCTTTGGAGAACCATCTATTCAAGTCCTTTGACCATTTTTAATTGTATTGCTTGTCTTCTTAGAGTAGATTCGTGCAAGTTCTTTATATATTTTGGAGATTAAACCTTTGTCTGAGGTATTATTGAAAAATATGTTTTCCCATATGGTTTGTTCTCTTTTTATTTTAATGCTGTTTTCTTTGGCCATGCAGAAGCTTTTTATTTTGATGATATCCCATTTGTTTCTTTTTTCCTTTATGTCCCTTATTCTAGGGGACATATCAGTAAAAATGTTGCTATGTGGAATATCTGATATTTTCCTGTCTATGTTCTCCTCTATGACTTTAATGGTGTTCCGGCTTATATTTAAGTCTTTTATCCACCTTGAATTTATTTTTGTGTATGGTGTGAGTTGGTGCTCAAGTTCCAATTTTTGCACATAGCTGTCCAGTTCTACTAGCACCATTTGTTGAAGAGGCCATCTTTATTCCATTTTATGTTGCTGCCCCCTTTGTTGAATATTAATTGACCATAGAGACTTGGGTTTATTTCTGGGTTCTCTATTCTGTTCCATTGGTCTATGTGTCTGTTTTTAGGCCAGTACCAGGCTGTTTTGATTACAGTGGCCTTGTAATACAGTTTGGTATCAGGTATTGTGATCCCTCCTACTTTGCTCTTCTTTTTCAAAAGTGCCTCAGCTATTCAAGGTCGTTTATGGTTCCATATAAATTTTTGAAGTGTTTGCTCTATGTTTGTGAAATAAGCCATTGATACTTTAATAGGTATTGCACTGAATCTATAAATTGCTTTGAGTAGTATGGACATTTTGATGATGTTAATTCTTCCAATCCATGAACACGGTCTATGTTTCCATTTGTTTGTGTCTTCCTTGATTTCTTTCTTCAGTGTTGTGTAGTTTTCTGAATGCAGGTCTTTTACCTCTTTGGTTAGGTTTATTCCGAGGTATTTTATTTTTCTTTTTGCTATATCGAATGGGATTTTTTCCTTGATTTATGCTTCTGCTGTTTCATTGTTGGTATACAAAACTGCCTTTGATTTCTGGATATTGACTTTGTATCCCGCTGTTTTGCCAAATTCATTTATTAGGTTGAGCAGTTTTTTGGCCGAGTTTATAGGATTTTCTATGTAGAATATCATGTCATCTGCAAACAGTGACAGTTTTGTTTCTTCCTTTCCAATTTGGATGCCTTTTATTTCCTTTTCTTGTCTCATTGCTGTGGCTAAAATTTCTAATACTATGTTGAATAGAAGTGGTGAAAGTGGACAACTTTGTCTTGTTCCTGATTATAGTGGAAAAGATTTTGCCTATTCAGTGTGATGTTGGCTGTAGGTCTCTCATATATGGCCTTTATTATGTTGAGGAATGCTCCCTCTATTCCCACTTTGCTGAGTGTTTTTATCATAAATCTGTACTGTACCTTATCAAATGATTTTTCACCATCTATTGATATGGTATGTGATTTTTGTCTTTGCTTTTGTTTATATGATGTATTACATTTACTGATTTGTGAATATTGAATCATCCTTGCATCTCTGGGATGAATCCCACTTGGTCATCGTGTATGATTTTTTTAATGTATTGTTGGATGGTGTTTGCCAATATTTTGTTGAGGATTTTAGTGTCTATGTTCATCAGCGATATTGGCCTGAAGTTTTCTTTCTCTGTTGTGTCTTTATCTGGTTTTGGGATTAGGATGTTGCTGGCTTCATAAAAAGAGTTTGGGATTATTCCATCCTTTTGGATTTTTTGTAATAGTCTGTGAAGGATAAGGGTTAGCTCTTCCTTAAATGCTTTGTAGAATTCTGCTGTAAAACCCTGTGGTCCAGGTCTTTTGTTGTTGGGAGTTTTTTGATTACTGCTTCAATTTCATCTGCTGTTATTTGTCTGTTCAGGCTTTCTGCCTCTTCTTCATTGTGTTTTGGAAGATTATATTTTTCTAGAAATTTGTTCATTTTACCTAGGTTTTCAAATTTCTTGCCACACATTTCTTCCTAGTAATTTCTTACAATCCTTTGTTATTTCCTTGGTATCAGTTGTAATCTCTCCTCTTTCTTTTCTGATTGTATTTATTTGGGTCCTCTCTCTTTTTTTCTTGTTCAGCCTGCTTAAACACTTGTCAATTCTGTTTGTCTTTTCAAAGAACCAGCTCCTGTATTCAATGATTTTTATAACTGTGCTTTTAGTCTCTATGTCACTTAATTCTGTGCTGATCTTTATTATTTCCTTCCTTCTACTTGCTCTGGGCTGTCTTTGTTGTTGTTACTTGAGTTCTTATAGGCATACAGTTAGGTTGTTTGTTTGAAATGTTTCTATCTACTTTTAAAGAGAGAGCGGGGAAGGGAGGGAGAAGAAGAGAGAGAAACATCAATGTGTGGTTGACTCTCACATGGCCCCCACTGGGGACCTGGCCTCCAATCCAAGCATGTTCCCTGCCTGGGAATCAAATTGGAAACCGTCTGGTTCACAGCCTGTGCTCAATCCACTGAGCTACACAAGCCAGGGTGTTTCTATCGTTTTTAGGCAGGCCTGTAATGCTATGAACTTCCCTCTCAGGACTGCCTTTGCTGTGTCCCGTATGTTTTGGGTTGTTGTGAGTTCATTTTCGTTTGTTTTCAGAAAATTTTTGATTTCTTCCCTAATTTCATTCTTGCCCCATTCATTGTTTAATACCATGCTATTCAATCTCCATGACTTTGAGTGTTTGGGTTTTTTTTCCTTTGGGTTGGTTTCTAGTTTCAGTCCCTTGTGGTCAGAGAAAATGCTTGGTATAATTTCAATTTTCTTGAATTTATTGAGGCTTGTTTTTTGTTCTATCATATGGTCTATTTTTGAAAATGTTCCGTGTGAATTTGAAAAGAATGCATATTTAGCTTCTTTGGGATGGAGTCTCTATATGTATCAGGTAAGTCCATTGATCTAGGGCATTGTTCAATGCCATAATATCTTTGTTGGTATTTTGTTTGGAAGAGCTGCCTATTTTTGACAGTGGGGTGTTAAAATCCCCTACTGTAATTGTGTTGCTGTCAATATCTTTCCTGAAGTCCTCTAAGATTTTCATTATGTATTTGGGTGCTCCTACATTGGGTGCATATATATTTACAATGTTTATGTCTTCTTGGTGGATTCTTCCCTTGGGTATTACAAAGTGACCTTCTGGGTCTCTCTTTATGGTTCTTTTTTTGAAGTCTATTTTGTCTGATATGAGTATTGCTATGCCGGCTTTTTTTTTTCCTGTCTGTTTGCTTGGAAAATTTGTTTCCAGCCCTTCACTCTCAATGTTTGTAGATCTTTTGTCCTGAGGTGAGCCTCTTGTAGGCAGCATATGTGTAGATTATGCTTTCTTATCCATTCAGCTATTCTGTGTTTTGATTAGAGCATTTAATCCATTTCTGTTTAAGGTTATTATTGATAGGTTCTTATTCCTTGACATTTTCATACCTGTGTTCCTCTCTGTTTCTCTCTTTTCCTTCCTTTCCCTAAAGTAGGCCCTTTAGCATCTCTTGCAGAGCTTGTTTGGTGGAGGTGTGTTCTTTTAGACTTCTTTTGTCTGGGAAGCTCCTTATTTGGCCTTCTATATTTATTGAGAGCCTTGTTGGGTAAAGTAGTCTTGGTTGTAGGCCTCTGGTTGTCATTACTTAGAATATTTCTTGCCATTCTCTTCTGGCTTGGAGTGTTTCCATTGAGAAGTCTACTGCTAACCTCATCAGGGCTCCCTTGTACGTTACTTCCTGTTTCTCCCTTGCTGCCTTTAAGATTCTCTCTTTCTCTTGAAATTTTGCCATTTTAATTATGATGTGTCTTGAGGTGGGCCTCTTTGGGTTCCTCTTGATTGGAATTCTCTGTGTTTCCTGGATTTCTGTGACTTTTTTCTCATCCAACTAGGGAAGTTTTCCATCATTACTTTCTCAGATAGTTTTTCTATCCCTTGCTCTTCTTCTCCTTCTGGTATCCCTATTATACGGATATTATTACGTTTCATATTGTCTTGCATTTCTCTTAATCCCTCTTCATTCTTTCTGAGTCTCTTTTCCTTTTCTTGCTCCCCCTGGGTGTTTTTTTTTTTCCTACTTTGTTCTCCAGCTCACTGATCTGATCTTCTGCTTCATCGATCCTGCTTTGGATTCCTTCTACTGTGTTTTTCAGTTCAGATATTGTGTTCTTCATTTCCTCTTGCCCCTTGTTGATAGTTTCTATTTCCTTTTTCATGTTGATATAGTTTGTAGCGAGTTCACTGTAGTTTCCCTGTAGTTTCTGGTAATTCTCTTTGAGCTCATTGAGCTTCCTGATAACCATTGCTTTCAACTCAATATCTGATCGTTGAGTTGACTCTATTTCATTTAGCATTCTTTCTGAGTCTTCCTCCTTTCCCTTCATTTGGGGATTGTTTCTTTGTCTTCCGATTGTTTGTGAGATTCTTCTTGTTAGCTTCAGCTTGTTAAATTGACCTGCTCTGGCTCTCCAGGTTTATAGTGTGAACTTCTGTGGCAGGATACCTGTGAGATTTAGTGGTGCAGTTTCCTTCGGGTATCCTGGTGTTCAGTGCTTCCACCTACTCTTTTTTGTCATCACTTGGAGGGGTAAGGCAAAATGGTTTAAGATAGCAAGAGAGTATTCTATAATATTTACAGTAGCAGCCAGTAGAGAAGAGATAGAAGATCCTTTGGCTATGTATAGTGCTAACTGTGATATCCCATCCAACTAGCCACTTTTTAGAAAGGATGGAGAAAAGATAAAATTCTTGTTGAGGAGGGAATGATTCTGAGTTGGATCTAGAAAGCAGTGAGGTTGTGGGAGGTCAGATTCTGAGGTAAGATAAGAGTAAAGGATAATAAATAGGTGTAGTACATGAGAGAATAGAGTTAACCACTACAGTAATAGAATTCAGGAAACCATGAAGTGGGTTAAGATCTGGGAGGGGTGTTGTGTAGTATTTACAATTGTATGGAATAGCTATTATTTACAATAATATTAGAGCAACAATCATATGACAGAATCTATGAGATCTAGATAGCAAGAATAAGGAGTATAGGCCCTTGAGTAGTGTGCTAATGGAACACAAGTGAAGTGAAGGACAGTAAGTTAGCAATATACTATGAATGAGATAACACGGGAAACCTGTCAATTGATACAATCTAACAAGCCAAGCAAAGAAGACTAAACGGAAAGAAGAGGAATACAAAAATACTATTAAAATAAAAGATGTAAGAATAATGAAAAAATAATAATACAAATATGCAGTAACTTGCAGGTTCTCTGTAATATCAAAGTGAAATTTGTCTCACTGTCTCAGCTGTTGGGATGCCTCCTCTTTGGGTCCAACTCTGGCCTTTTCACAGTTCTGAGTTTTTTTTTTTGTCTCACTTGTGGGTGTTTAAAAAGAAAAAGGGAAAAAAAGCAGTCTAAGGAAGGAAGAAGAGATAAAATTGGAAAGAAAGGAATAAGGAATAAAATGTCTGGTTTTTCAATGTCTGCTACTATTTTTGATCTTCTATTTTCATATATGCTGTGGTGCTATTGGCTGTTTGCTCTGTTCCTCCATAGATCGCCTAGGTTTTTCTCCTGTGTATAGGGGGGAGTGGAATCTGCTCCCTCCTACCACACCAACATCTTCCCTCAGGAGGTTACCTTTTACAGAAAACAAAGGAGCCAATGCTGCTAATCATATCACAGAAGGATTTTTGCAAATAAGAAGGGAAAAGTGGTTAAACCAGTTACACTCCATAGTGGGGAGTTTTAGCATGGATTTTAGGAAGTTACAGTAAGTACTTGCTGTCTCAATTCAGGGTGAGGGAGTTTTAGCAAAAGCAAGTCTCAAAGCAGCCTAGGTACAATGCAGGCCTGATTCCCCACGGGAGAACCTATCCATGGGTGTGGGTCCTGTGCATTGAACCTTGCTTTCCACTGGGAGCTGGGCCCATGCCATGCAGAATGGTTTCCTATATGCACTTGTCCACTGAGCCACATCAGTTAGGGTTTCATTCCTCATCTTGAGGGGAATGTTTCTAGATTTCCCCCTATTGAGTATGATATTGGCTGTGGGTTTAGCATATAGGGCATTTATTATTTTTAGATATGTTCCCTTTATTCCCACTTTGCTGAGAGTTTTTATAAAAAGGTACTGGGTTTTATCAAATGTTTTTCTGTGTCTATTGATAAGGTCATGTGGTTTTTATCCTTTTTTTTTAAATGTGGTTTATTACACTTATTGATTTGTGAATGTTTTACCAACCTTCCACTTCCAAGATAAATCTCACTTGATCATGCTATATGATCTACTTGATGCATTACTGTATTCAGTTTGGTAATATTTTGTGGAGAATTTTAGCATGTGTTTTCATCATGAATATTGGCCTATAATTTTCTTTTTTGTAGTGTCTTTACTGGGTTTGGAATTAGGATAATGCTGGTCTCATAAATTGGGATTATGAGTCTTCCCTCAAATTGAATTTTTTAAAATAGTTTGAGAAGACTTGTTAGTTCTCAGAATGTTTGGTAAAATTCACCTGTGAAGCCATCCAGTCCAGGGATTTCGTTTTGGAGGAGTTTTTTAAATTATTGCTTCAATTTCACTAGGTGTAATCTGTCTATTCTGATTCTCTGATTCTTCCTGATTTAGCTTTGGAAAATTGTATGTTTCTAGGAATTTATCCACTTCATCCAGGTTGTCTGGTTTGTTGGCATATAGTTGTTCATAATATTTTCTTACAATCCTTTGTATTTCCTTGGTGTCCATTGTTATTTCTTCTCTTTTGTTTCTGATATTATTTATTTGGGGCTTCCCTCTTTTTCTTGAGAAGCCTACTTAAAAATTTGACCATCTTGTTTATCTTTTCAAAGAACCAGTTCTAGAATTCATTGAGTTTTTAAATAAATTTTAGACAATATTTCATTTATTTCTGCTCTGATCTTTATTATTTCCTTCCTTCTACTCACTTTGGGCTTTGTTTTTGTTCTTTGCAAGTTCCTTTAAGAGTAAAGTGAGATTGTGAGATTCGGTGGTGCAGTCTCCTCGATTTCCTGAACTTGCTGCTCTTGGGACGTAATTTATGTTGACTCTCTGGATGCATTTGGGTTTTCATTGTTGGTAGATCATTCTTTTCTGGGTCCCTTACTGCAGCTGGTTGACTGAGGGTCATTCCACCCGCCACATCTTGTATGCTGTTGTGCAGGTGCAGACAGGTTGCATCAAAGCTGATTCTTCTGTCTGTCCAAGGTTATGAGACTTCTCTCTTGCTATTGTTCAGTTGTTTGTTCTGGGTAATTTCTCCACGATTTAGTTGTAATTCTAGATTGGTCCTAGGCAGAGGTTAGTGTGGCTTCCACTCACTCCTCCACTTTCTTCCTTTATTATCTGTTGGTGGTTCCTTTGTTGGTGGGTTCTCTCTTCCAGCAGGTATATTGGTGTTCACAGTACCCACCTACTGTTTTATGTGATTAGTTGGAGGGGGAAGGCCAAATGGATTAAGACAGCAGGAGTGTATTCTATGGGATTTGAAGTGCCAATATATAAAGAAGAGATTGGAGACTCTTTGGATAAATATAGGGTTAACCGTGATATTTCACCCAACTAGCCACTTTTTATAAAGGGTGGGAAAGAGATTAGGCTCTTGTTAGAGTCAGGAAGGATTGTGAGCTGAATCCAGAAAACAGAGAGCTTGTAGGAGGTCAGATTATTAGATATAGTGAGAGTAAAGGATAGAAAATAGGTGTAGTGTGCAAAAGACTAGAGTCAACCACAATGGTAATAAAGTCCAGAAGATAGTGAAATGGGCTAAGATCCAAGAGGGTTGCTGTGTAGTATTTACAATTGTACAGAACAACTATTTACAATAATACTGGAACAACAATCATGTGACAGAAACTATATGATCTGAAAAACAGCAGTCTTCACAGTTGCACAGCCTCCAGCCCAGGTCCTGTGTGAGCTGCAGGCCCTCACTGCCTGTCTGCGCCTGGCCGGCACCTTCAATTCACCAGTTGTTCCATCCTTGAGGTGTACTAATTAGGGACACCTCACACACCATGTTCTCCCTCTTTTCTGTCCTAGGTGCTAGGCACTCTCAAAGTCTCTTCAGGGTATTTCAGCTCCTCCACTGAGTTGAGTCTTTCTGGGGACTGCTAACTCCCTGAGCCCTGCAGCTCTCCTCTGCCAGGAGTGCCTCCTCCTTCCTCTTTGCAAGTTGGCCTGGCCGCACTGGGGCAGGGGCAAGGCCACAGAGGCGGTTGTGGTGGCAGCGGCAGTGATGCAGATGGTGATGGTAGGAGCAGTCGCTGTGGGAGAGTTGCCTAAATAGCGACCGAGAGACTTTTTTGAATAAAATCCTCCTGTTCAAGCTTGCTGCTCTTAACAAGTGCCTGACCTCTCACACAGCCCAACTTTCCAACCAGATCAGAGCCTATCTGGGTCAGGATCCATCACAGCCCAACTCTTCTCCCTTCTACAGGTGTCACCTGGCTCCCCACTTTCTCTGTGGACCCAGCCAGCGTCCACAGTCTCAGCGGGTGAATGCTGCCCCTGTGCATCACCTACTTCATCTTTACTCTTGCAGTGACTTCAAGAATGTAGGTCTATCCTGGAGCTGCTCTGTCCTCCCTGTTTGGCAGAGGAGACAGCTGTTGATTTAGCTCTCCTCCAAGGATCCTGCTGCAGGTGCTAGCAGGCACGAGGCCAGGGGCCACAACAGCACTGGTCCCCATGAGGGTCCCAGGGACCTTACCATCCCAACATAATCTCCTTACCATCTGTTTTTCAATGTCCTCTACAATTTTCACCGCCAACTTTCATATATGCTGGGAGTCCATTGCCTATGCACTCTGTTCCTCAGAAGATTGGCTAGGTGTTTCATCTGTGCACAAGGGGAAGTGAGCTCCACTCTCACCTACCTTACTGCCATATTCTTGATTCCATGGTAAATGACCTATACTTGGAAAACTATAGAACATAAATCAGCAGAATGGGTGGTGTTCTCTGAAGAGCTGACATGATTGCAGAAGTGGAATAGAAGAAGAGATGGACCTTCTGCAAGTTCACCTACACAGGCATGAATCTCAAGCAGCTGCTTGACATGTCCTATGAGCAGCTGATGCAAAAAAATGAAACTTGATCACTAACTTACACCATACACAAAAAATAAATTCAAGGTGGATAAAAGACTTAAATATAAGTTGTGACACCATAAAAGACCTAGAGGAGAACACAGGCAGGAAAATCTCAGATATTCCCCACAGGTATATTTTTCACCAATATGTTCCCTAAGGTCATAAAGAAAAGAATAAAGAAATGGGATCTCATCAAAATAAAAACCTTCTGCATGGCTAAAGAAAACAGCACTAAAATGAAAAGAGAACCAACCATATGGGAAAACATATTTGCCAATGATACCTCAGACAAGGGTTTGATCTCCAAAACATATAAAGATTCACACAACACACAACTCCACTCCCGAAAGACAAACAACCCAATTAAAAAATGGGCAAAAGACCTGAACAGACATTTCTCCAAGGAGGACATACAGAGGGCCCAGAGACATATGAAAAGATGTTCAACATCACTAGCCACCAGAGTGATCAAAATTAAAACAGCAATGAGATACCACTTCACACCAGTCAGAATGGCCATCATAAACAAATCAACAAAACAACAAGTGTTGGAGAGGATGTGGAGAAAAGGGAACCCTAGTGCACTATTGGTGTGAATGCAGACTTGTGCAGCCACTGTGGAAAACAATATGGAATTTCCTCAGAAAACTAAAAATGGAAATGCCTTTTGACCTGACAATTCCACTGCTGGGATTATATCCTAAGAATCCTGAAACACCAATCCAAAAGAATCTATGCACCCCAATGTTCATAGCAGCACAATTTACAATAGCCAAGTGCTGGAAACAACCTAAGCGCCCATCAGTAACTGAATGGATCAAAAAACTATGGTACATATACATAATGGAATTCTATGCAGCAGAAAGAAAGAAGGAGCTCCTACCCTTCACAACAGCATGGATGGAACTGGAGAGCATTATGCTAAGTGAAATAAGCCAGACATTGAAAGACAAATACCATATGATCTCACCTTTAAGTGGAACCTAATCAACAAAACAAACAAGCAATCAAAATATAACCAGAAACATTGATATTAAAAACCATATGACAGTAACCAAAGGGGAGGTGGGAGAGGATAATGGGGGGAAAGGAGAGAAGGGTTTTCAGGAGCAACTATAAAGGACACTTGGACAAAACCAAGGCGGGATGAAAGTAGGGGAAGGAGGTGGGGGAGGGGGGAATGCAAACAACCATACTTGAACAACAGCAAAAAAGAATTAAAAAAGAAAAAAGAGTAAAGTAAGATTGTTTATTTGATCTTTTCCTTGTTTCTTTTTTTTTATTTTACTCTGATACTTTTTTTTAATGTTCCAAACATTTTCTATTTTTTTATGAATCATTTTTTAATTGATTATGCCATTACAGTTCTCCCATTTCCCCCTTCATTCCCCTCCACCCTGCACACTCCCTCCCACCCACACTCCCCCCTTTAGTTCATGTCCATGTATCATAAGTTCTTTAGCTTCTACATTTCCCACACTACTCTTGCCCTCTCCCTGTCTATTTACTCCCCACCGTCTATGCTACTTATTCTCTGTACCTTCTCCCCACCCTCTCCTCCCACTTCCCTGTTGCTAACCTTCCATGTGACCTCCATTTCTGTGGCTCTGCTCCTGTTTTAGGTGACTGCTTAGTCTGCTTTTGTTTTAGGTGTGGATGTTAACAACTGTGAGTTTGCTGTCCTTTTACTGTTCATATTTTTATCTTCTTTTTCTTAGGTAAGTCCCTTTAACATTTCATATAGTAAGGG
>PVKM010047945.1:0-11319 GCA_004027735.1 Carollia perspicillata
CCACATCTCTTGTGCTCTGCATCCATGCCTCTTTTGGACATTAAAGGTTGATTGATGCAAAAAAAAAAAAAAATCCAGAAATGATGAGACATAACTTTTTGATGAATATGCTTCTAAGCATCTCTCTTGAGGATAAAACATAAGATACCAACAAATTTGGTGACCTATTTTATTCTATCCAACAAGATGTTCACAGATAGTGTTCCATGTCAATAAATTTAAACCTGCATAGTATTTCTTTTTAACTTTTGATTATAGAAACTTTCAAATATATTAAAAAATCATTCAAAATGCTATATAACTCTCATATACTTATTTTCTAATTTTGTGTTATCTGTACCTCCCTCTGACTCTCCCCCAGTCCTCCTCATCACTGGTCATTTTAAAACAAATTCCAGGCATCGGATCTGTACTAGTTTCCTAGGGCTGCCATAAGAAGTGATCACAAATCAAGTGGCTTAAAATAATATAAATTTATTTTCTCATATTTAGGGGGTCAGAGGTCTGAAATCAAAATGTGGACAAGGTTCCTTCTAGAGGCTTGGTGGGAGAAGCGGCTCCACGCCGCCCTTCTGGCTTCTCACGGCTGCTGAATCTTTGGAGTTCTGTGGCTCGTAGCCGCGTTGCTGCAGGCTCCACCCCTGTCGCCACAGGGCCTTCCTTGCCGTGTGTCTGTGTGTGTCTCAGGGTCCTCTCCTTTTTTAATAAAGACAACAATCACTGAATTTAGACCCCACTTTAACCCCAGAATGGTTTCATCTTGAGACTCAATGACATCTACCAATACCCTATTTCCAAATAAGGTCACATTGTTAAATTTCAAGTAGGCATCGGTTTGGCCGGGGCGGTGTAGTATCCTTTCTTCTGTTAAATATATCAGAACTCATGCTCTATTGTCCAAATACTACAGTTTTAAACGTGTTCTATACTTATGACAGGACAGGTTTTATCTATCTTTTGTACTAAGTATACATCTTGTGACTTCTGTACGAGATGGCTTGGTTGCGGTGATTCACACCGCTCACTCTGGTGCACACTGCCAAACTATCTCCTGGAAGTGTACTGGCTTACACCCAGAATAGTGCCTGAGTGTGCCCTCGCCAACCCTGGATTTTGTCCACTTCGTCAATGTTCTCCAATTTGGTAGGTGGCACATAGTTTTATTTATATTTAAGAAATATATATGTATATAAGTGAGTAGGTAGGAGTTTTTTTTTTTTAAAGAATGTGCAACAATACTGAAAATAAGAAGGAAGAACAGCTAGGAATTCTTGAATGCTGAGGCTCAAAAGTGATTCTGATCAAATCATTTCCACGAACACCAGTTATATCGAGAAGTTCAGGGGAAAAGCACTAGAGAAATGCTATTAATCTTCTATATGTAGGGTATATACATTACACTGTGGGATGCTTATAGTAGAAAATGAATGCCCTGCAGATCAAGGAAATAACCTCTTTAAGTTTCTGTGGACAATTGTAACAAAATGTTCAATCTAGAGGAATTATTGCCCATTGGAGGTTACTTTAACCAAGGGGCAATACGTTTTCCAATTACTTATTTCACAGCCAGGCTGTAAAGTAGGCTTTTGTACCTTTTGAAGAAAAGGGGGGGCAGGGGGTGTGGGAAACCCATTCCAGGGGTTCTCCCGTCCCATTTACAGTCAGTCAGATCTATCAGGTTAGTTAACAGAGTTATAAGGCACAACCAATTCTCTGGCTAAAGGTCAAAGGGCCTTGGGACTCAAATCAGTAGAAAGGATAGGTTACGACCCTAACCAAGTCATGCTTTCCTCTGTATTTTACCTTCCTTCCCATTAATAACTTTGATTTAAAAATATAACAATAGTGTTTTTTAATTATCAAAATAATGCATATTCATTTATAATACATAAATACTAAGGCACTTCATGTAGTAGAAAAGGAAAGATTCCTCGTATCACCACAGATAGAATAATTTTGAATACATTTTCCCAGGTTTTATATATGCGTATACAAAAATTACTATTACTATTTTTTTTTACAAAATTGAGCTCATATTTCCCTGCAGTTTGTTTTTCTTTTCCACTTATCCATGCATCTGGTACATTTGTCATGGAAGTGTGCATAGATCAATTTCATTTTAACAGCTGCAGCGTACAACACCGGGGGGACGTATCATAATTTATTTAGCCATTTCCCTATTGATTTGGGTTGTTGCTGATTTTTCACTCTTGCAAACAGTCTTTCACACTGTGTTGTGTGGAACTGCACATTTTTGCAGCTATTCTTATAGGATAAATTTTTACATGACCAATTGCTGAATCAAAGGGCTATGCATATTTTACACATGGACGGATACTGTCAATTTGCCCCCCCCCCAAGAAATTTTGTTTCAGATTGTACTCCCACTAACAATGTATTAGAGTCCCTAATATCTTCATTTTTTTGTAATTTAGAAAATTTATTTGATATGTGAAACCCAGAGGTCACCAGACACTTGAACTTTGTTTGGGAAGCATGCTGTGTCTGTGTCATTCTTTCTTGCCCAATGTGGTCTGGTAGGGCGCCCTCAGGCAGCTCACGGAGCAGATCTATCTGACCACCTGGAGGATTTGGGGACATTGCTGTTACAGTAACTGACAGTGTTGGATCTGAAGGCAACTGCAGCAGCTTAAAAGCAATCCTGAACTGTATACTCTTATGCTCCTATGATCCACTCATAGCATAATTAATAATAAGCTGTGTAATATGACAACAAATATTTATCGAATGTCTACTATGTGTTGGCATTATGTATATTTTATCTAATTTTGTCCTCATGGCAAACCTGAACATCATAATTATCCTATCATTTTATAGATGGTGAGCCTAAAACTCAGAGACAAAGAGGCTTTCTCACAAAACTTAGAAATGAAAAATCCAGGATTTATATCCATTGTCTAATCCCAAACCCATCCATGTTCTTCTCATGACCCCGTGGCACCTTTATCTCAGGCATTGATTGATTGATAATGGGCTGCCATGGTTCAGTGCTGTGGGCTCTGAATATTTCACCAGCTTTTCGAAGTTAAACTTCCTTCCTTCCTTCCTTCCTTCCTTCCTTCCTTCCTTCCTTCCTTCCTTCCTTCCTTCCTTCCTTCCTTCCTTCTTTTCTTCTTTCCTTCCTCCCTCTTCCTTCATTCAGCAAAAATGTATTAAATATATGTCATATACCAAATGGGTCCTGTTCTTGAAGATCTCAGAGTTAATTGTGGGTGACCAATGTGGAACCCAAATGTTTGCAGCAATGAGATAACCCAGGATGTCCTGGGAACCCAGAGAGGGAACAACTATTTCTGCCTCCTAATTTTGCAAATTAGGTGACAATCTGAGTAAACACAAACCTTTCCTCTCCTACAAAATGTCTCTGATACCACTGTCGAGCACTGGGCAGGATTGCACGAGGAGTTTCACTTTTGAAAGGAGAAGAGCAGGGACTTAGTGTTTCAAAATGTATCCTTTTTATCTGGTTCTATAATTGTTTAAAAATTTAAGTGACTTGAAGAGACTCAAACCACTAGCACATTTGCTATGATCTTTCGGTACATACACATATACATGCCTTATTCTATTATTAATACTCTTCTATAATTTGTTTTTCGCCTCAAAATAAATAGAGATTATACATATTAGTATGTACCTTACTTTGAATCTCTTGGACAGATATATACTATTTCAGTTTGTGCACTTATCAAAATTAATTTTTTCAGTCTCAATGAACATTTTGGTGGTTGCCATTTTTAAAAAATGTATTTTATTGATCATGCTATTACAGTTGTCCCAATTTTTCCCTTTTGCCCCCTCTACTCAGTAACCCCATTCCCTCCGGTAATAACCCACCCCCTTAGTTCATGTCCATGGGTCATGCATATAAGCTCTCATTTTCTCTACTATTCTTAACTTCCCCCTGTCTATTTCACACCCACCAATTTGTGTACTAGGTAGAGCTGCTTTGACTCCCTGTCTTAGTAGTGTGGCCTATTGTAGAAAAGTGCACCTGTGAGTTATGTGGGGTGGAGTCTTAGGTAATTGCCAAGGCAGGGCAACATGTGTCACAACTCTGTGGCTCTGGGGTGTGGGGAGGCTTTGGAGAGGGGACAATGCCACAACCTGGCCTCTGGAACTTTGCCCAGGAGGAAGCTATCTCTTGGCACTCTCTCTCTATTGGTAGTCACTTCAGTTTCTCCCCATATGTCACTGCTGCCCTTCCAGCTTCTGATAATTTCAGTTTCTTCCACTGCCCCCAACTCCACTGGTTTTTATAGCCAGAAATTATGGGAATTTATATTCCTGGTGATGGAACACTGGGCTGGGTGATCTGGTCTGTGGCTGGGATCCCTCGTTCCCAAGGTATTCCTCCCAATTTTTATCTACCACACGTGGATGTGGGACTGCCTGTTCCCCATCTCTGTGCCTCTCTGTGTGTCTCTACATCTCCATCTCTCCTACCCATCTGGATGAATGTGGCTTCTTTAAGCCCTTGGTTGTTGGACTTCCATACAGCTCAATTTTCTGACAATTCTGAGTGATATTTGTTTTGTACCCTAGTTGTTTTTGCTGTAGTTGTGTGTGGTGGTGAGGTGTGTTTACCCATGCCTCCATCTTGACTGGTAGTCTGCCATTTTTTTTGTATTGCAAATGACGCTGTAGTGACTCTCTATGTGAACATTGCTTTGGAATCTTATTCAACTATTTCTCACAGGTTAAATTTCTAGAATCAAGTAAGGGGATCCATATTGCTAGACTGTCCTGAAAAGGATTGTATTAATAACACTGACTCTATTGTTTTTGAGATTTCCAGAAAAGACTTTGTGATTAGCAAGAACCAAGTGGAGATCCTGGATCAGCCACTTCCTGTTTCAAATAATTGCACACAAATCTCAGCTTCCTTATTCCTGAAATCCATTAGTAACACTGGTCTCAAAGGGTTATATAAATTGAGATAATCTTGATATACAAAGGATTTAGTAGGGTGCTTGGCACAAAACAATCCTCGATATGTGATAGTTACTGGGTTCATAGAAAACCACAGCTCTGGGAAAGCAAAACAAAAACAAAACCAAAAACAAACAAAAGAAACACAAACAAAACCCTTTTTCATCCTCATGAGAATGAAGATGTTTCAGGCGTCTGGTGTGATAAACTATCCACTGCTCTTTTCCACAAGAGATTTTAGAAATCACCATCTGGAAAGGGGTGAAGTCCTGTGCACGTGAGCCTTTGTGTTGTTTATCTTTGCATGGAGGTCCCCTCAGGCACTTCCCTCCTTCCAGCTTATTTATCAGATTTCATGTGTCCAGGACACTGCCCCGTGTGCCTTAACGGCCAAGTTTAAGAATGCTTTTCCTTTTATAATGTAAGACTTTTAAAGGGTTTAGTGATCTGTAATGTGGAGCTGTTTCAGGAAGTCCTAGATCATTGGCAGTGGATAAATTGGACCCACGTAGTAACGCATTACAAACAGGGACATCTGGCCAGCTTCCCCTAGTGCTTTATAACTGGTCTCTTCCTTTTAAATCCACATCTGTTATATAGCTCCCAAGTAAATGGCACACATTTTGCTCAATGACAGGACAGACTGTAAGGACTAAATTTTATTTTTTCTGACCATTAGTGCCTGCCATCAAACAGACTGTGGAAACGCACACATTTTTGAGCTGTATGCATCCCCACCAGGGAAACAGTTCGTTCCCCTTAAAAATGTGTGTGTGTGTGAGTGTGTATATACTTATTTGTTAATCCATGTATTCATTTCTTTATTCAGGAAATATTTTAAGATTTGTAGTGGGGAATTCTGAATTTATACATTGCTATATGATTTAAAAGGGTGTTTTTTAAAAAACCTTCTTCTCTTCAAGAATGGCAGAATCTGATAATTGTTGAAGCTTGGTGATGGGTACATGTGGGATCATTACATTGCTCTCTCTGCCTGTGAATGATGAAATTTTGCTTAATAAAAATTTGATTAGAATTCTATTTTTAGAGCCAAAATATGGCCTGTCTCATAGTGGTCTGTTCACTGCAGAACCTACAAAATTCCATGTTCGACTGAGAAAGCTTAGTGTAAAGTCAAATGACAGAGCGATCAGTGCTCTGTTGGCCTTTGATTAGAGTCAAGTGTTTTCCTGGCATTACCGTCTGTGCTGTGGGGCGTCAGTGCGTTTTGCTTTGAACTGTGGGTGTCCCATGCAAGGTTTTTAAAATCCCATTCTCTGCTGTCATGTTTTGATTATTTGAGATTTTAGTCCAAGTCCCATTTACCCTCTTTTTGTCCTTCCCCTTTTGAAGGATTATTTAACTTTTTAAGATATGCAAGCCAGACTCAGAACATGAGAATTAGAATCAGATCTGGGTTTGAATCTTGTTCTGTGTCACCCTGAGAAAGAAACTTAATTTCTCTGAAAAGCCATTTTTTTCATGTAGAAATATGGTATAAAAATAATCCTTATGAGACTGCTGTGAAGATGAAAAACAAGAGTAAATTAAAACATGCTTTACAAACTGTAAAGCTCCTGCAGCTGGCAGATACTGAGATTGTATCCTCAGAGGGCTGTAGCGTCTCAGAGAATTAAGAACTCTCGGATGCCCAGAGCACAGAGTATACACAGGATAGGATAATGCCCTCCCCCTTTCTGAAACAGTACTGAGAGAAGGGGTTTGATAACCCCACTCACATGAAGTAGTGGTTTTCAAATGTTAACATGCCCCTGGGAGCTTGTTAAGATTCAGACTCCCAGACAAATCTCTGGGATACTGACTCAGAAGGTCTAGGGTGGAAGTAAGAATGTACATTTTTCATAAGCTTCCCTAGTGATTCTAACATAGATGGCCCAAAGATTACAATTTGGAGAACATGGCTTCTAAGGTATAACAAGGTATCCTTTTGAAGGATATTTCTAGTTTAAAAGAAGACTCTGGGAGAAGGAAGTATTTAACCCAAAGGAACAAGTCACTGGGAATGAAATGACAGACAGCAGTGCAGGAAAGTTTTTAGTGGCACCTCCCCAGGGTCCTTCAAACTATACCTCACATAGAGGGCAGTAGTGAATGACGGTGGTGGGGGATTAAGGCTGAAAGTTCTAACTTCTAATCATGTGTTTGGTGCCCCTGGTAGCCTGGCCCCTATTCTTAGGGGGGCTTTCTCAAAGTCACCTACAACATAAACTTACTTGTGATTGGAAGTGGTTAATTCCAAATATTACTTTTAAATGATATTACCTTTACTGCTAATATTATTTAGGAAATTGTCCCAAACTGGCCTCCATACACAAGGAGAGACTGAAGAAAGCAAAGGGTGGGCCATTCCAGACTGATAGGTGTCAGGTTTAATAAGCAAGGGAACTACTAACCTTTGAGGCTTGTGTTGGGTGCCGCAAGATAAGTAGATCTTGACTCCTTCAGCCAGAATCTTAAAGTACATATCGAGGCCCTAAGGGGGTTCGGTCACATACAACATCCTGACAGTCTCCACAACACATTACTCTCTCAAGGCTTCGTCCTTGAAAATGGTTCCCACTGTGGGAACAGTGGTCTGGACATACATTCCAATGATGTGGAGGCAGTGAGGAGCCTCTGATCGCCCAGATCCAGCTCCAACTCTACACCAAGAATGGAAGGAAGACCAAATGTGTATTTCTCCTGTGAATTTTTAAATCACAGGCATCACAGGCTGCTTTATATTGAAGACTCTTTGGGTGATTTGCTTCCACGTGGACCTATCCTTTAGGGAATGTTGTTCTGGAGACTTTATTTGTTGAATTATTTTGAGTGTGATAATTGTTTTGTCAGAAAACTAAATATTGTACTTTAGATGATTGACCTTAGAAGGGTCTGTTGCATTGTTAAATGTGATTTTTATTTAGACATAAGGCTAAAATATTTTCTGTGAGTATACCTCTCATTTTGTAATGTAAGTCAATGGAGAAACAGGTTTTGATTTAAAAATTGCTTTATAGTAATTTTTTAAACAAAAATTGGAACAATTATATTAGATAAGATAGCTCTGTATACTTACCCTCCAAATGTTATTTACTTTTTGCAAATAGCTATTTTTTCAGTGTTTTCTTTATCCTCCTAGGTTTGACTTCTCCATGCAGACTGTTAGAATTTGATTTCTAACTATGCATTATTTAAGTCAAATACTATGAAGGATATAAAAGCATTCTGGAAACTATAATAGTACAGTGCTAAACTATAAATTGTAGTGCTTGATTCTCTTCTGAACTTTCTGTGCCACGCCTAGATTCTCAATAGGTTGGCGTGAAGGATATTCTAGTTATACACCATTCTCAGCCTAGATGGAATATGACCCCAAAACTCTGCCTCCTACTTGAACCGAGCAAATTAGAATGTAATGTTAAGTTTTCCTTTTTCTTCAGGGCCAGGGCCAGGGCCAGGGCCAGGGGGTGGAGCTGAATGTGGAGAGATAGATACATCTGGGGAAAAACATCTTGCCTGACGAGACTATTTTCCTTAATGATAGCCTGAAGCAGACTTTTAAGCTGTTATTTATACACATACAGGCATGCCTCAGAGATATTGCAGGTTCTGTTCTAGACTGCTGCAGTAAAGATGGGGGTGTCTCACAACAAAGATAGTCATAATCTTTTTGCTGATGCAGGGTCTTGCTTTCAACTTGGGAAAAAAAAACTGTGAAGTGCAATAAAGTGAAGTACAATAAAATGAGATGAACCTGCACTGGATTTTGGTGATGACCTCTTCTCGAAGTGTTTGAAAGATGAGCTTAAGGATAATGTCTCCATCTCTATAATGCTGTTTCAATCAGGTTGCTATCAGGAGACAAACTTCATCCCAGATGGCTCAAATTAAGGAAGCCTAATGGCAATGTTACTTTCAGGTGTGTGGGCAGGCTGAGAAAAGTGGAGGCAGCCAGATACTGGCATGGGTAAAAAATTATTCCTACCCAGATGACCAAACGAACGAGAGAAGGAAATAGTATATGGTAGTCTAGTAACAATGAGAGCCCTGAGGAGAGGCTGTCTGGCTGAAACTATGGTAGTGAAAGCACAGAAACAGAGACTGAAGTTGTCAAGAAGCAGGAAGAGAGAACTCAACTTCCCTTTCCATTGTCCGCCATTGGCTATATCCAACTAGAAGCCATTGGCAAGAAAGCCCAGATGATGCAGTCAGCAAGATTCAGCATCTTGGGATACAGAACAAAAAAGGTAGAGAATAGACTGGGGATAGGGAAAGATGATGAAGGATATTTAGTATTACTGTTCTTTAGTATCGACCAAAGATTTTTTTCCCCATTTGCTTAAATTTTTAAAATGCTTCTCACCCGATAATGCTTTTTTTACAATGCAGCATCGAATTATTATTCATTATTTAAGTTAAAGTATTTTTGGCTGTCATACAGGGCTATGGTAACTGAGTCAAGAAATATTAGTTGATGAAATTTTTTCACATGAACAAATTGGAATTAGGAAAATTCTAAATGACATGAAAACATTTTCTATGTCAGTTTGTGCTCTTTGACATCAGAAAAAAATAATTTGGTAAGATATTTCACAGGAAAATTTGTTAGTGGTATCATAGTGTTTAACACATTTTATTGTCAATTGTCTACATGTGAATGCAGGTTTTTCAAAGTGAGCGTTTCAGTGTAAGCCTTCTGATCCCAAAGATTTCTCGACAATGTGATTTTGATATGGTTCCTTTGACTAAAGTATGTTTTTATCACTGAATTTTCTGATTTTATTAAAAATATTACTAAATGTGTAAACTCCCATGAACATATTGTAAAGGGAGGGAGAGGGATGGGATAAGCAATGGGTGAGTTTCAAAACCTGATGTAGACTCCGGCCAGTGGATGTGATGAACAAATTCACATGGACTGCAGAAGTCCTGTGGAGAAAAAGGGATGGTATGGCCAGGCTCTGAGTGAGAGAGCACTCTGACCCTTGCCTGGATAGGCTTTTATTGCTTTTCTGGGAGCATTACCTCAAGAAAGGTCTTCATTCATCATTGCCAGGCAGTAATGATCAAACAAGAGATAACATTCAAAGAACTGTGAGGGCTTATTCTGAGTCAGGGTCAATTAGCTAAAGGGCTATAAAACTTGGGGGAACAAACTCATTTCATACTTGGACCCTTATCATTTAAATTGAGGGTATTAGCAAAGCAGGTTTCACAGGATTTTATGCATTTTTTCTTAGGCCTGATCATCCCCAGGGAACCACCCATTCCTGCCCAGGGCAGCACCACCCTCCATCATTGTTTCCGGCTTAAGTCAGGCAGGGGAAGTAAGGCAGCCAAGAGATTAGGAGACTTCTCGAAGACAGAATGTGGACTCAGGCTATGTCAAAACCAAGGGGTGAGGGTCCATCACCCCCTTTCTCCTTAGGCCCCCAAGTTCTTCCCTGAGGGCCCCTTCATGACTATGCCTGTCTTAGGACATCCCTCCCTTGAGGAATTTTACCCATCATTGGCTAACCAGTCATCCCTCTGTGGCCAAACAGGGCAGAGTAAAAGGGGGCAGAGGTGTCCCTGCCAGGGAGATAAGCGTTGTCTTCTTAGTGGCTTATGGTCCCCAGTTCTCTTACTCAGCCTTAGCCATGGGTCAGGGTAGGTGGGTTACAACATCTGAAACCAGGCAGGGTGGTTCCCAACAAAAACCCATTGTCCACATAAAAAATTTATGATATCAAAATGGCAGTGGTAGAGTGGCTAAAATAAAAAATGTAAATAAAAACATCCTGCTTCTTTGTACATTATTCTCTACCCTAAATTACTAGCAGTTCAGCAGAAATTGAATTTGGGATTACCATATGAAATTACTTTGATTAAATGCTAAATGACTAGATTGCAATATTGCCACTTGTACCAGTTACACAATTAGGCCTGAAGGAAGGGGAAACCTCAAGAATCTGCAAAAAACTCTGGTTGTGGCTGTGACGATGGTGGTGGTAATGGCAAGAGTGGAATGATGGAGTGCTAGAGAGCAGGTAGTGGTGAGGAGATGGAGAGGGCACAGTGGTGATGTTTGGTGGATAATGTTGATAATGATGGTGAAGAGAACGTGAAGATGAATATGGGGAAGATGGCAGTGGTGGTGGAGTGGCAACATAAGTGGTTGAACTGGTGTCTTTGGTGGTACAGATGATGTGGTTTGTGGTTATGGAAGTAGTAACGGAAGTTGTAGAGGTGAAGACAATGAATTGGGAGCAGAGCTGGCGATGGAAGTGAGGATGTTAATGGGGATGGGGAAAGTGATGGTAATGATATTGATAATTCCTAAAGTGATCGTAGGGCTTAGAAGTCATGAATCTTTATGAAGTG
>PVKM010047946.1:0-11323 GCA_004027735.1 Carollia perspicillata
GGGGTTGCAGGGTGGAGGGGAATAAAGGGGAGAAAAAAAGTGAGACAACTGTAATAGCATAATCAATAAAATATATTTAAAAAATAAGAATTTTTAAAAAGTAAAGATTTTTTTCTGGCTGTAGTCAGAAACAGATGTGACTATGGAAGAGATAACTGAAGAAATATAACCAACATTGCAAGCTTTGAAGATGAAGTAAGGGGAACTATGAATCAAGGAATCTGGATAACCTCTAGAAACTAGAAAAGGCAAGGGAATGTATTCTTAGAGCTTCCATAAAGGAATGAAACCCTGTCTACACTTTAATTTTAACCTAGTGAGACCATGTCAGAATCTATGGAACTATAAGACAATAAATGAATGTTATTTTAAGATCCTATATTTGTGGTAATTTGTTACAGCAGCCATAGGAAACTAATATGGAGAGAGGGGACAGTAATAAGGACAGAAGCCAGATCACAGTAGGATGAACAGCGACTGGGAGGTGAGAAAATAGAGATGATGAGTAAAGACAATTCATTATAAAAATTTTATTTTTAAGTGGAAAGAGAGCATTAAGAGGAAGAGCATGGGATTTTGAGGCAGGAGTTTTGTGGGTTTTTAAAAGATTTTATGTATTTATTTCTAGAGGGGGAAGGGAGGGAGAAAGAGAGGGAGAGAAACATATATGCATGGTTGCCTCTCACACATCCCCTACTGGGGACTTGGCCTGCAACCCAAGCAAGTGCCCTTACTGGGAATCAAACCAGCAAGCTTTTGGTTCACAGGCTGGCACTCAATGAATCCACTGAGCTGCACCAGCCAGGGCTTTTGATTTTCTTTAAGATGGGAAATAAATGAACATATTTAAATACTGATAGGAAAGTAGTTAGGAAAATGGAAGAGAGATTCTTGGGAAAGCAGCAGGAATAGAGTATGAAAAACAAACACAGGAGCAGCTAGCAATGTCAAATAACAGAGATTCATAAGGCAAAAGGGAGCTGGGTGAAAAAGGGGAGACTTCTGGACCTAGGATTCTAATGGCAGTATGAGGGTCCAGAATGAGCCCCAAGATGTGCCTCAGTGGTATGCAAATTACTTTGAACTAAAGGCAATTTTAGCTTCAGGCTCAAGAGTAGATAGCTTCCACCTGCTCCCTTTAACCACCTAGATTTTGAAGTAGAGACCTTGACCATAAGAGATTATCAGAGATAACATCTTCTGACCTATCTATAGGGCCCTGCAAACATTTGTTTGCTAAACCTCAGGTCTTCATATCATCACCCTGCAATAACTTTTTGAAGCATCAAGGTACCCGATTTCATCTGTAGTTTAGGATGTCTTATATACCTCAATACCCCTCTCTGTTTCTGAACCTCTCATTGTGGGGGGTATCTTTGACTCTCATGTATGTAGGGTTCCTGTGAATACAAGATTAAATTTGATTTTCTATTGTCAATCTGCCTCCTATTGATTTGATCACTTGGCCAGCCTAAAAGAACTAGAGGAAGGAAAGGGGAATTTTCCTCCTTCTCTACAGTAGAAATTCAATTTAATCCCACTTGCACAGCCTGATTGTCCTTTCCTAGGCAGTTAAGACTTAGAAAGCCAGAAAAAACAGGAGGTTACTTGAGGTCCAGAGAAATTAAATGACCTATTCATGTGGAAGAAAAGGGGCCACATACTAAACCTGATGAGCTCAGGGGGAGGCCTACATGGTGGCCTTACAAACTCAAAGACCTAAAGTAACCACATAGGATGACCTGAAATTAGAACTTTCTAACTAGAGGCAGTTTGTGGCAGGTTGTCTTATCCTGGGCCAGTATCTTTCCTAACAAAGGTCAATCTTTATCTTAACTGAACCTGCTTTATTGTGTTTTTGCATCCATGATAACACCTTTGGAATGTCAGGTTCCTTTTTCCTGGGAAAAGGAAAAGGTCCTATTTCCAAACCCTTCAGGACACAATCTCCCACAAGATCATGAGACCATAGAGCCCCTCATTGTTGTTGTTATTGTGTTTATTATTAACTGTTGACTATCCTATACCCATTAAATGTAAAAGAAGTATGTGTCCATCATCTCACTTTCTATCCAATCCCAGGGACCCTCCCTTTGCTTTCTCTCACCTTCCTAATCTAGCACCAATAAATTTCATGTAAACCCCCTTACATCTTCTCCTTTGATTGTAATGTATAAAATAAGGTGCAAAGCTGCCATACTTGGGAGCATTTTCTTGATTAGTTGAGATTTTGCTTCCAGGCAATTGTTGTCAGTTTGGCTCAAATAAACTCATAAAAATTCTTACAGGTTTGGACCTTTCTTAAATTGACATTCAGAATAACAGAGATGTTGCCTGAACTTTCAGTTTCCTCAGCTGTGGCATATTAAATGTAATAATGCATTAAAGTGCAGTGTCCAGCACACAATAAATGCTCGATACAATGTGACCATTATTATTATAGGATAAGTTATTAAACCTTTCATAGCCTGTATAGCTAGATTTTAGAAGCATAGGATATCTAGTAAGACAAACCTAGGTTTGAGTTTCAGTTTTGCTATTTATTTGTTATGTGACTTTGGCACAGTGATTTATACATACTAAACAGGTATTCTGGCTTCATGTTCTGTACTCTTTCCACTATGGCACACTATCTACCTTTAAATAGTTATTAAATGTTCATAACATTTGATGATAGTATTGTATTTGAATAAAAAAACACTAAATATTGTAATCAAGTCAGCCATCATGTGAAACAAATTCAGAGGCTCCTGAATGTATGATGGGATGTTGTCTCTTGTATTGGTGATTGGCTATTTACTTGTATAGTTAAAATTCATCTCTTCCTTTCATCATTTTGAAGGTACATTGATTTCAATAAAAACCTCTAAATGAGAAGTACAAGAAATTTGAATCCACAAAAGTGAAAATGAATGGAAGAAGCACATAAGTTCAAGAGGGAAGTCAAGAGAGGAAATGGGTCAGAGATTTCAACTGCTATGATTGCCTCTAGGCTCTATGTGTGTCGTGGATATCTTGCCTGATTTTAAGAGTTCATTAAATATTCCATTAAGGGTGAGAGCAGGCAGGGTCAAGTGTCACACTCAAACTGGCCCAGTAATGGGAGCAAAGCCACACAAGGTCATCTCCCTACTGTTTCCCAACCACCTCCCTCCCACCAACCCTCCTTACACAATACTTTGCCACAGTAAGTAGCAGAGGAAAAATGAGCTTTTCAGAAAATATTATCATAGGGGCCAGAAACAGCTTCACCATTCATGCAGAATTCCTCAACCTTTGCCTGACATTTTTCCTAACTACTCAATAGGAATGGCAGGAAGCTACCTGAGAATATATAGTCCCTTTAGGCTCCATTTCACCTTGCAATGTCAATTTTGTTCGCATGTGTGGCCTAGTCAGTAGCTTTTTACCTTAGTTTTATTTTTTTTCCATAAAATGGATGACTGCAGTTTTGTGTCTTCTTCTGTTGAGAATAAAAGAAGCAAAATAGGCATATTCTTCTTGTGTATCTCTCAGGACTCTATTTTCCCTTACGACATATTTCTAAAGTCCTATGTGTGACTTGCAATCATAGTTTACATGATTTTTAAAAAATCTTTATTCTTTATTACTATTTAGTCACTTTATACCCTACCCCCCGCATGATTATTTTAACCTGAAAGGTAGTCATTGTCTCTCTCTGGATTACTTTTGTAAAGTAACATGCTCTAATAATCAATTAGTTTAATTATTCTACTTACATGGAGATCCCATATTTTACTAAAATTATTATCAGCATATGCCTGAAACCCCTCTTGATGGCTTGGGAGAACTCTGTTGCAGCCTCTGAAATCTATGCAAACATTATCAAATACCCAGGGTAAACTTAAATTGAGATAATCAAACACTACATAATTTATATGTGTCCCTAACAGTCATTCTTTCTCAATATTACTGCCTTAAATTAATAGAGTGTTATTTTCCCCAAGGGCCCAAAGGACTCCACAAGCAGAACACATTCATCCTCCCTGCTACCCATGTGGGCAAAGAAGGCACAAAAATGATTATACCCATTTTCCAGTCTTAGAGTATGAGGAACTAGTACATAAATGATGTGCTACACAGAAAGTTGGAGGCAGAGATATAAAACATACTGAAAGTGGAATAGAAAAAAAGTTCAGAAGACTAAATGACCCTGGCTATCTGTGACTCTGAAGTTAATTTGAAGAGACAATTAGTCAAAACCTGTCATGAGTCCTGTATGTTTTATTCAATCTAATATCAAAAAAATGCCAATGGTATCAAAACCAGACATCTTTATAGACCCAGGAACCAAGTAAAAAAAAAACAACAACTGACTCTTGAGCTGAAGTAGAGGTATTATTGCTTGAGAAGACCAGCTTCATAAGAGAGAATGGTCCTATAGACATAAGGGGTAGGTCAACATTTCTTTAGGTTACCTGAAAAGCAACAATTGGACAAGGAGGGTTTACCTGAAACAAGGGAAACAAAAATGTTGTCAAGAACACACAAGTAGGAGGGCCCAAAAGGCAACAGCACTGTAGTATTATTTTGAATCATGCCAGTTATCAACCAAGCAAAAGTAGTAAAATATAATAGCCTGATAATGAAAGAATTAATTATACTAAGCAATCACACCACAGAGTTAGGTACAACCTACAGAACTGTTTTTCTTTTAATGAGAATATATGATAAACACAACCCCAGACAGTCCAGTGTAAGACTAGGTAGGGAGTGGGTCCACAGAACATGCCTGTCAAGTTGACCAACAGATTCAACTCATAGACTGTTTAACAGACAGGTATCAGGAGAACAGAGTAGAAAAGAGTGTCAGAAGCATTAGTTATGTCAGCCACTTTATCATGTTTACCCTACTCCTTTCTGTTCATGAGGATCTTCATTTCTTGTGTAGGTAGGTGGTATTGTGGGGTTAATGTCAATCTGTATAGTTACAATCAAATACAGGTAGTATTTGCAATTCATCTTTGCAATTTATTAGCTTATTGATCTTGGAAAAATTACTAAAATTTTATGAGCCTTTTGTAAAAGTGGGTATATTAATAGTACCTACACACAGGTTGCTATAAGGATAAAATAAGATGAAGCATGGCAGCCTTTTGCAGCTATTATTGTTATCATTATCAGGATCATCATTCTAACCCAGTTTTCACTAGGCTTGTGACTCTTTATGGGTCTTAGTGCTCCTAACCATGCCCTATCTTGATGAGACATATATTTTAGCTACTTCCTTGATCATACCCACGAATCAAAGGCTGCCTCCACTCAATCAGAGGTTCTGGCCTCAGTGTCAACTACCAAACAACCCAGAAGTTAAATAATTCTTGACTTGTGATAGAACTTCGGTGCTTCTATTGCTGGTTTCTGATCTGAAACTACCTAAAATTCTGGATTTCTGACTGCCTTGACCTCATAGATGCAATTTCTTTTCTGTATCACACCCATATGCCTGGATTCCAGATCTTTAGCTTGCTTCTGAGCATATATAACTCTAGACTTCTTATTTCCATGGTTTCTAAGTCTCAGCTCACTTTAACCTTCTGGCAATCACTAATAAAGGAAAACTTCCAATTCCTAATCCAGAATCAAATTCCTATTTCAGGTTGCTAATCTGATCATTCCTATTATAATCCTGTGCCTAGGCAACCTTGTCTCACTGGGTCATGATACTAAAAGCTAATTCGTTCTGTTCACCTTAAAGGATCCAGTTGGTAGCATCAGTTAGAATAACCATTTTCAGTTTCTGACTGTGCCAGACCAGTCTAGTAATGGCATCAAATACATGAGCAGAGAACATGCATGGCATTAGCCCTACCAACTTTGTGTAACTAACTACAGCTATCCATGTTCAGTAATCCATTTGACAGCAGTAAGAAAACAAGCTTTTAAATAATTCTACCACAGAAACACACTTTAAGCCACATATCATATTGAAATATTTCAAAGTTGGAAATTATAGTTTTGGATATGAAAAGGAACACTAAATGTAAGCTTAGACTAAGCATAAATGTTCCCATAAGAAGTTTATTATGCAAATAAATAAATTTGAGTAGGACCAGGAAGTATCATGACCCTGGGGCAGTTTATGTGGAGAAAATCTGAGGTCAGAGTTTACAACTTGAAGGAAAAAGAAATCAACATTTCAAAAGTTTGCACCTGACACTTTTTCACAAGATAACTAGGGCATGGAACTCAAAATGACCTCTGGTCTCAGATACATTAGCTCCTGAGCCTCTTGGGTTTATGCTCAGTTTCTGAAGAATGTGAGTTTTCCAAACACAGTTACCTTAAATGAGCAAAGAATAAAGTGTATAATAGACCCTTCATGCAGGAGGCAGGAAGAGAGTTCATGTGCCAAGCCTCTATGGCATGTGTGAATTAAAATGGCTGGAAACACAAAAAGTGTCAGGATACAGGATAAGAAACCACCCTTGCAGAGAGACTGTCAGGAGGATTTAGCATAAATGTAGTCAATTTGAGCCATGTCTGCATTTTTTCTTTAATGTGAGTTTTTTCATTAATGGACAATCTTTAAAAAGAATCTGTGATAAATTTTTACATTAAAATATAATTCAATAGTACATATTTTGATCTATATTTCATACATATTGTTTTTCTTACTGAAGTTGATCATGTCTCAAATGATAGCCAAGGGAAGAGTTCCATGAGAAAGGAGTGTTATGCTAAGTGAAATAAGTCAGACAGAGAAAGACAAATACTATATGACTTTACTTATATGTGGAATCTAAAAACAAACACACAAAACTGAAATGAACTCATAGATAAAAAGAACAAACTGATGGTTGCCAGAGGGGATGGGAGATGGGCAAAAAAAGGCAAGAGGGTTAAGAGAGGCAAATTTCTGGTTATAAAATAAATAAACCATGAATATATAATGTACAGCACAGGGGAATATAGTCAGTAATATCATAATAACTTTGTACAGTGACAGGTGGGTACTAGAATTATTGTGGTGATCACTTCATAAGGTAGATATATGTCAAATTCTTAATGTTGTGTACCTGAAACTAATATTCCACATGAACTGTAATTGAAAGGAAATAAATAATCGTTTTTAATATATTTTATTGATTAAGCTATTACAGTTGTCCATACCCCCCCTTATTCCCCTCTGCCCTGCAAACCTCACCACCTCCACTACCCCCTTTAGTTCACGCCCATGGGTCATACATATAAGTTCTTCGACTTCTACATCTCCTACACTAGTCTCAAACTCCCCTGTCCATTTTCTACCTACCACCCATGCTACTCATTCTCTTAACCTTTTCCTCCCCTCTCCCTCTCCCACTCCCACTCCCATGCTGATAACCCTCCATGTGATCTCCATTTCTGTGGTTCTGTTCCTGTTCTAGTTGTTTGCTTAGTTTGTTTTTGTTTTTGTTTTAGGCGTGGTTGTTAATAATTGTGAGTTTGCTGTCATTTTACAGACATGTTTTTTTTCTTCTTTTTCTTAGATAAGTCCCTTTAACATTTCATATAATAAGGGCTTGGTGATGATGAACTCCTTGAACTTGACCTTATCTGAGAAGCACTTTATCTTCCCTTCCATTCTGAATGAAAGCTTTGCTGGATAGAATAATCTTAGATATATGTCCTTGCCTTTCATGACTTGGAATAATTCTTTTCAGCCCCTTCTTGCCCATAAGGTCTCTTTTCAGAAATCAGCTGACAGTCTGATGGGAACTCCTTTGTAGGTAACTGTCTCCTTTTCTCTTGCTGCTTCTAAGATTCTCTCCTTATCTTTAACCTTGGCTAATGTAATTATCCTTATCTTTAATCTTAGCTAATGTAATTATGATGTGCCTTGGTGTGTTTCTCCTTGGGTCCAACTTCTTTGGGACTCTCTGCGCTTCCTGGACTTCCTAGAAGTCTATTTCCTTTGCCAGATTGGGGAAGTTCTCCTTCATTATTTGTTCAAATAAGTTTTCAATTTCTTACTCTTCCTCTTCTCCTTCTGGTACTCCTATGCGTCAGCTGTTGAAATGTTTAAAGATGTCCTAGATATTTCTAAGTCTCTCCTCATTTTTTTTTTAAATTCTTGCTTCTTCATTCTGTTGTGGTTAAGTGTTTCTTTCTTCCTTCTGGTCCACACCATTAATTTGAGTCCTAGTTTTCTTCCCATCACTGTTGGTTCCCTGTACATTTTCCATTATCTCACTTAGCATAGCCTTCATTTTTTTTATCTAATTGTGACTAAATTCAACCAATTCTGTGAGCATCCTGATCATCAGTGTTTTGAACTGTGCGTCTGATAGGTTGACTATCTCTTTGTTGCTTAGTTCTATTTTTTCTGGAGCTTTGATCTGTTCTTTCATTTGGGCCATTTTGTTTTCTCTCAGCATGCCTGTTACGTAGTAAAGGGCAGAGCCTTAGGTGTTCAACTGGGCAGGGCAACCCACCTAGCTGCACTAGAAAAGAAACTGCAATGATCCCCAGACCAAACATCTCCACTCTTTGCTCCTACATAAATATCCCATAATTCAAGATTCATTGCCCCTCCTGTAAGAGTCATCATGAATATCATTATTTGTTCATTGTCCATCTCCCCTGCTAAACTGTAAATCCCATGAAAATGGTTACCATGCTTGTTGTAACAGGTGATATTCATCTTTGAACTGCATTGATTTAAGGCACTTTTAAAAACCAATTATTCCTCTCAGTATTTGTTATTTACATTTCTTCAGAGCTGATACAACCTATAGTTCTGCCAGTTAATCTCATTGTAGTGTGAACACATTTCTGCTGAGAGCTAATTGTAATTGAAGGATGGGTTGTGTGTGGGTGAGGTGGAACATAATGATACTAGGTAGGTGAGTCAGGAAGGCAGTGCCACAAAGGGGTGAGGTTAGAAGAATCTGGAAGAAAATCACTGTTTTGCTGAGGCAACGCTGGCCTGGCACAGAAGTTACTCAGGTGCCTCAATCCAGCATCCCGGGGGGGGAAAATACTGCCTTCCTGACAGTCGGTGTTACTCCAGCTAATGACCTGGTTTTCACCAAAACAGAGCACTCTTCTCACTCCATTACCCAATACTGCACTTACTATCTTATTTGCCACATTCTGGAAGCTTTACAACAGTAGTTAGCTCAAAAAGCACATCTGCATGAGAGTAATTAGTCAGCTCACATTCCCTTGCATCTAGATTAGGGATTTGTTACACACCTTTCCCCATAACTCTCTCCCCATGGGCTAACTTTCTCCCAATGAGTTGATTCATATTTATCAGAAATGCATCAAAAATCACAGCACCACAGAGAGGAAAACTACAATGTGATGCTGCTGCTTCCTATTAATCTGTACCTGGAGGCTCTTTTAGTAAAGGTTTATATATGCTCTGTGAAATTTGAATTCATTTGCTGCATGTGTGCATGCACACACACAGAAGCATGTGTGTATTCTCCCACCAACAATGAGAATGTACCAATGATTTTCAAATGTGTGTCTGTCTGTGTTTGGAGGAAGAATGGAGGAGTTGTACCTAGTAGAATTCTCAGGGGGCTTTTTAAAACTACACATGCTCCCTGGGAGATTCTATAACTTTCTCATACCAACACCCTTTCTCCAAGTTTAAAATCACTGCACGTCAATGTGTGATGTTGGTGATGGATGCCAATTTCACAGTGTGGAGGCAGAAAACAAGTTGAAAACCACTAAATTAAGCTCAAGATTAACAGCCAAATGCTTCCCACTTCTATCCCATCACTTTTACACATTCATTCCATTAGGAATCACAGTGGAAACTGCATTATCAAACCTATTAAGAATTGCCTCAGGAAAAACAGTTAGTTGAAATTCACATCTTCTATAAATTACATATAGTTTAGATTTTCTTGATTCTTTCCCAAAATGACTATAATCTCTTCTCCTGGTGAAATTCAGGCCCTCATCACTTCTTGTAGTTGCCTTCTAACTGGTCTCACTGACCAGTCTTACCCCTTCAAAGAACAGTTGCCTTACTATAAACTATAAGCCTTAGTCAGTTACTCTCTGTTTCAAACCCTTCAAAGGTTTCAAGGTCCAAAATCTTTGGCAGAGCATACAAATACTTCCATAAGTTGCCATTTCTTTCCACTTCAGCTGCATCACCTTTTATTTATCCATACAGTTTAAAGTTGTCTACTCTGCTGTTAATACTTACAAGTCTTCTGAAACAGACCACTGTGGTTCAGACCTCCATGCCTTTGTGGTACTCTTCACTCTTCTTGAAACAGTCTTCCTCAATTCCTTTTCACTTGGAAAACTCCTATTCCTCCTTTAGAAACTTGCTTATATGTACCATCCTGTGATATTCTACATAATCTCCCCAGGTAGTTTTCCCTCCTTCCTCTACATTACTTCTACATCTTCTGCATAATTCTATTGCTGCATGTGGCATACTGTAATATACTCTTTGGCTTATGCATCTGTCTGTCTTCCCTACTAGACTGAATTCCTTGAGGTTAGAATCAATGTGTGTCTTCATATCTTCAGCTCCATGAACAGGGTTGGCATATAGGAGCTGATAGCATATGTTTGGTGAATTGAACAAAGCAGGAAAGAAAATGAATTTATATTTCAAATCAAGAGGCAGCCCTCATTTTAGTTAGTGGAATCATAAACCTCCCAAGTACAGAATAATCAGTAACTCTACCATCACCCAGGCAAGTCATCAAATACTGTCAATGCTTCTTTTGGACTGCCTCGTAAAATCTTTCTAAACCCACTGCAACTCCCGTAGGTGAGACTTTTGTCCCAGTATGCTTGACTAATACTGCACTAGCCTCCTATCTTATCTTCCTGATTCTGTTCTTTCTTTCCTTCTATCAGCTAGTCCCCCATATTTGCCAAACCCTACAGTTCCCCCTTCCACACATTAGATCCTCATAGTTAACAGGATAAAGTCAAACTTCTAAGCTATGTATTAAAGTTCCAGCCCACAGTTCCTAACTCATATCTTCTTAATAGGAGCCCTCCATTGAAAGCCCTGCCCCAAAGGGAGGAATAGTTAATCAATAGTTCCAAGACCATATACAAGTTTAAAATATATCGCAAAAAAATCAGAGTCAGATATAAAACAAACTATAAAATGTCCTTTAACACATACTTGTATATTTCCTGACCCCACACATGCAGAGCCTTCCAATTATCATCACTTACCAGCAGCATACATTTTTTAAAAGAAGGGTGAACCTATAGTGATGTATCATAATCATCCATAGCCTGCAGTTTACCCAAGGGTTCACTCTTGGTGTTGTACATTCTATGGGTTTGAACACATGTATAGTGATGTGCTCCGGCCCGCGGA
>PVKM010047947.1:0-11324 GCA_004027735.1 Carollia perspicillata
TGAATAAATAATCAGGATTTTGGTCTCACAAAGAGAGAACTCCTTTATGCTAGAGTGATCTAAACATTTTATGAAAGTGTTTCTCCTGATCAAACTTGAAAGAAAACTCTGCATCTAATTTTCAAGTAAAACAAAAGTATAGAGACTCCTGGGTTTGAGATATTGGGTCAAATTGATGGTGGGAAACAGTAATTATATGTGAGCTTAAGCCATTTAGAGTTAGAACAGAAAAATGGAAGTAAATTATCTTTTGCTCAGCACTAAATTAGATTAGCTTATTCAGAATATGCAGATGAGGGAAAAGGTACAGAGAGTAAGTAGCATAGATGGTAAATAGAAAATAGACAGGGGGAGGGTGAGAATAGTACAGGAAATGTAGAAGCCAAAGAACTTATATGTACAACCATTGGACATGAATTAAAGAGGGGGAATGTGGGTGACAGGGGGTGTGCAGTGTGGGGGGGAGTGAAGAGGGGGACATGGAACAACTGTAATAGCATAATAAAAACATATTAAAAATACATAAATAACTGGCAGATGCCAATTATTCAGGACTAAGAGGCAAAATACCAGAGAGCTTTCTACCAACTTCTAAAAGGAGGAAGGTAAAAATCCAGAAGTAGGGTCCATCCCTGGCAGATCAAAACCTCTTTCATAAAGACAAAATTGGCAGCAAAATGATGAGAACATAGAATTCAGTTTTATATTACTGGTAGGTACTGTATTAGTAGAGAATGTTAAATTTAGACTTAGGTATAAAGGCAGTGGTGAGACAGATTTACTAAAGCTAAGGAAAACTTCATATAATCAAAGACACAATAGAGTTGGGGTTTTATCTAAATGAGAGATCTGAATGCATAAAAATGAGGACCTTCTATGCAAGATGGCATGTAATAAATAATAACAATAGTTACAATTATCACTTATAGTTGGTACTAGCAGGCATGATATTAATTTAATAAACTGTTATAATAACCTATAGTTTAGGTACTATTATTATATGAATGATAACCTCATCTATGCAAATAGTTAATTTACTAACATTGAGTCTATATTCACTTTGGGAGCCAAAATCACTGCAGAATACCCAAAAGAGTGAAAATAGGTGGAAAGGATATGATCAGATAGTTTCAAAAGTAAATTTTCTCAATTATATTGATTTCAATCCCTCTGACCTCCATAACTTTTTGGATTTTTAAAAATTAAATTCATTTTTATACCCATCATTTAGAAAACAATTGTTCTTTAAAAGGAAAACTGCGGAATTTAGAAGAATTGAAAGTTGGAACATTATTGACAAAGCAAATTTTCCCTTTATTTCTACTACCAACCTCAGTGACCTTGTCTATCACAAATAACCACTAATAAATGTGTATCATTTAAAATTTTTATTAAACTTCTTATGTATATCTATCTGTCACACATATATACATATATGTTTATGGATATGTATATATATATGGGCACAAGTATAGGTATATATTTATCTACTGTATTAATGTTATCCACTGCCACAAAAATTATCAAAAACTCAGTAGCTTAATACAGCCCAAATTTATTATTTTATAAAATTTTATAACTCAGGAAGCTGGCATGGGTTTCTTTGGGCTAAAACCAGTGTGTCTGCAGGACTGTGTTTCTTCCCAGGCTCCAGAGCAGAATTCATTTTCTTGCTTTCTCCAGCTTCTACAGGCCATGCCTACTCCTTGGCTTATATCCTCCTCCTTCAAACCAGCAACATCCCACTTCTCTGATCATTCTCCTGTAGTCCTGTCTGCCTCTAACCAGAGCTGAGGACTCATGTGATTAAATTGGGTCCATCTGGATAATCCAGAATAATCTCTCAAACATCATAACGTCATCAGCAAAATTAAACTTGCCACACAAAATAGCATATTCACAGTTCTGGGGATTAAGAGACAGATGACTCCTAGGTGCCATTTTCCAATCTACCACATCTAAATATGTATTATTCATAAATTAGGCAACAGGAAGTATCACTGCAAGTTTCACGGCTGTTATTTTATTTTTTTCTGTTAAAAGCACCTGCTGGGTGTATAAGGAGTTACTGAGGGAGCAGTCTCAAGAAAAACAGTATTATTCATGTTCACATGTGTCCAGGAGATGACGGTTGTGGTGGGGACATATATTCAGGACTCAGTGAAATGATTTGAACTAGTGTGAAGATTGGAGAGACAGCTTGGCGTTTTTCTGAAGATTAGGTGGATGAGGGCAAGGAATTTTTGTAATGGTTGAAGGTGCAAGGAAGCATTCACTCAGTGACTTAGGGTTATTGTAGTTTGAATAACCTTTGTGTTCTCAAAACATGCCATTTTAATTTTAAACATTTCAGGGTTAGAGTGGTTGAGAATCAGGCATCTTGCTTGACTCCTGATGGGCACTGCTGGGCCATTCTGTGGCTAGTACTGAATCACAGATTAAATTTCTCAACTAAAATCATGTATAAATTATTTTTGTCTCAGTATGCTTTTCTTTAGTCTTTACTAAGAAAAGATGACTAAACCTTCTGTTTATTAAAAACAGACTTTGAGATCCTACAAAACTAAGTTGTTTATGTTGTCACTTAAAACTTTTTGGATTAAAGAAACTTTATTATTATCATCATTATTAGTTCTAAAATAAAAGGTGTCTCTAGGATTTCTTCAGATATCTGTGCTGGTTTGATGAAATACTATCAAAACACTTTGCACAGTTCTGTGGCAAAAATAAATGTTCTGTGTCTTTTCCAATTATTTTGTTTACTGTGATACTGGCTCATTTCCATAGGTTACATCTTACAGTAATATTTTAGAGTTAAAAAAGCACCAAAAACATTAGTGATAAAACAATGGAACTAAGTATCTTGCTAAGAATATAGACACCCTCCTTTATAGATATGGAAAACAGGTAATTGAAAGGCTAGTTTTTAAACATTGTGAGTCCCCAAGAGACATGACAAAAATTTGATGCCATTGGATTTTACTTATGTAATTAGTGTTTGACTTGACATTATATATCCCAAGTGATAGGCTTGTGTTGAATTCCTACATTTTTCTATAATACCCATTCTTTAGTTGTTAGAAATGTTTATTTATTAGGTTCTGCTTCAAGTGTTATATTATTATATAGCATTTTAATTTTGGGAATTAAATAAATTTAATTTGTCTCAATAAGTATGACAGGGCACTTCAAAACACAAAGTTTATGATATAATAAGTAGAAGTAGTTAATTTTCAAGTTGACAATTAAAGCCAGGTCTAAGCCCTCTTTTATTAAGCTACTCAGGAAGCTCATGTTTACGAGGGTGAATAACCAATTATATTAGGTCATTTAGTATCACACAATTCCTCTTTTTGATTCATTTACTACTTACCTGAACTGAGTGGGGTCAGTTCCATAGCACAGCAGAGTTCTCCCGCTAGTCTCACTTGGTGATACATGCGTGCTCCACGGAGACATACAATGCGGTTCAAGTAAAGATTTAGTGAGACAAGATATCTTTCCTTCCTGACTTTTTGATACATAAAAGCCTTATCAATTTCACATTTGCTGCTTTTGCTTTATGATTTTGTCTTATTTTTATCTTCTTTCTTGGAACATATTTTGCTAAATATTCTAGTTGGAGCAGTGTTATTCTTTGCTCCTGGATAGAAACTAGGAAATTACCAAGCTTCTAGTCTTCTAATAGTGCCCCAAATTTTAATATATTGGATAATTCTAATCTTGCCCATGACTGTTTTATTATTACTATTTTTTTGTGATTTTTTTCTGAAACCCCAAATTCCATAATCAGGTTATGACCAATGCATGGTAGAACAGTAGATACTTAAAAAATATCTGCTGGATAATGAGACTTTGTTTATACTCTCAGTATATCAGAAGAGGACACTTTCCTTTCCTCACAGAAAGGGTATACAATATACACAACACATGTTTGTGAGATGAGCATAAAGAGAAAATAAATGCAAACCAAGTCTTTTGCTTTTAGTGATGTGAATCACTCCTCCTGTGTAGAATTTCACAAATACCTGGAGAATGAAATGTTGTCTGACAGGACAACTTTAGAGTTGAAAGGATGCTGACTATAAAAACAGATGTGGAGAACCAGGGCTCAAACTGATACTTGTATGAAAATGGTAACAGTAGCATTATTTACAATAGCCAAAACTTGGAAACAACTTAGGGGTTTATTGACCAAAGATGGATAAACAAAATGTGGTATACAATATGCAGATTCTTCTTCAGCCATAGAAATGAATGAAATTATGATTCATGCTAAAACATGCAGGGACTTTGAAAACATTATGCTAAGTGAAATAAGCCAGGTGCAAAAGGGCAGATATTGCCTGATTCCACTTTTACGAAACATCTAAAATAGGATAATTAAAAGAGAGAGATAAATGAGAGGTTATCAGGAACTGAAGTAGAATGAATAAGGAATTATCGCTTAATGGGCATAGACTTCTGCTTGAAGTGATGAAAAAGTTTTGGAAGTAGAGAGTGGTGATGTCTGTACAACATCATGAATATTATTAATGCTACTGTGCTCTACATTAAATTTGTCTAAAACTTCAAATTTAAATGTTATAGATATTTTGTCACTAAGGCAAAATATGTAATTATGCCCTGACAGATGGCTCAGTTGTTTGGCACATTGTCCTGTATACCAGAGTTGCAGTTTCAGTTCCTGGTCAGAGCACATACCTGGGTTGTGGATTTGATCCCTGGTTGAAGCATGTATGTGAGACAAGCAATCAATGTTGCTTTCTCACATTGGTGTTTCTCTGTCTCTTTCGATAAAATTAATAAGAACATATCCTCAGGTGAGGATTAAAATATATAATTAGCATTACTTCATTGAAGTTTCAAAAATTAGCTTTCTCATCTTAAAAAATGGAAATGATCGCTTTTTTCTTTTGTTTTCATTCCAGTAATTTCACAACTATTGCTACACATAATAACCAGTTTAACAAACTAGTTTAAAAACTGTTCTATGTACATTTTTTTTCATTACCTTCATTCCTAAGACCTTAGTTCAGGTTTAATTCATGAGTGAGTAGCTGAATATGAAGGTTGGTTTAGAAACATTCTTTAACACATAACTTTAGTGACCTTGAAATAAGAAATGTGTTGCCCTAAGTTCTGTAATAACCAAGATAATTTTTCAGTTTCAAGATCAATATTATCTCAAGGGTCACCTTCTCCATTTGAATTCATATCCTCATGTTGTTGATTTAACAGGGAGTTTCCATTGATTTAAAAAGGCTGTGTACAGAGATAGACTTAAAAGTGCCTGGAGCACTTCAAAGCAGGCTAGAGACTAGAAGTTATCTGGAACTCACTCCATTGGAATAAAGTTATAGTAAAGTAAACTAGTTTATTTTATCAAGTAAAAACTGTATCAGTGATTTCCTACAGAATAATCAAAGTTTTTTTTTTAAGGAAATATTTTCTTTAGAGAAAGGCTAAGACTAACAATCATTACAGTTATTGGGCCATTCTACCGTCTCCATCTAAGATTTTTTATTAAAATTATGATCAGTAAATAAACTCAATCTTTACATTATAACTTTATTTCATTCACTGGACTAGTCAGAGCAGTCACTGAGATCCAGAAGTAAATAAACCATAAGAACATACATGATGTAGAATTTACATTTGAACTACTGCAAATGCAATCTATTCCTGTATGAGTTTACATTATTTTCATCTACCTTAAATTTTAAAATGTAGTTACTATGTGCTCCACTTCCGCTTGTTCCTTCATGTTTTTGTGGATAATTACTTCTAGGCATAATGTTTGAATAACTGAATGAGTTCAGCAAGATGTAAGATCATGCCAACTGTAAGCACAGTTTTACTACTCTTCTGACTCATGCATTTTATTTTCTCTCACTGCATGAGTTAGATTCGCCAGGACAAGGACTGAAAAACAGTGATGAGTGAAGACACCCTTGCATTATCCCTGACTTCAGAAGGATAGAATTCAGTGTTCACCATTAAATATGATATTAGCTGTAGGTTGCTCATAGATGTCTTTTGTCAAGATCAAGAAGTACGCTTGTAGCCAGCTGGCTACAGCCTTGTAGCCAGGCTGTAGCCAGCTGGGTATCTCAGTTGGTTAGAGCTTTGTCCTGATATGTAAAGGTTGTGGGTTTGATTCCTGGTCAGGATACATACAAGAATCAACCAATGAATGAATAAATAAATAAGTGGAACAACAAATCTTTCTCTCTCACTCTCTCTTGTCAATAAAAAACAAATAAAAATTAACCTTCTATTTCTAATTTTCCAGAAGTGTTTATCAAGAATGCATAATAGATTTTGCCAAATGATTTTTCTCTGTATATTGAGATGAGCATTTGGTTTTTCTTATTTATTTTTTAATATTATGAATAACCTTGGTTGATTTTTGTATGTTAAAAACACCTTGTAATCCTGAAATAAATCCAATTTAGTTATGATGTATTATTATTTTTATGTATTGTTGAATTTGATTTGCCAAGTTTTTATGAAGAATTTTTGCCTCTCTTTATGAGGGACATTAGTTTGATTTTTTCTTGTAATAACTTTGTCGGATTTCTGTATCAGACTGATGCTGACTTCAGAGAATGATCTGTAATTATTTCTTCCTCTCAAATTTATTGGAAGAATTTGTGTAAAGTTGGTGTTATTTCTTCCTTAATTTTTTGGTAGATTTCATCAGTGATACCTAGTGGCCCTAGAGTTTTCTTTCTATGAAGGTTTTTAGCAACAAATTTAATTTTTGTCATAGTGTTAGTGGGTTGTGGATGATTTTTGGTTATTTCTGTTTCACAAAGAATTTATCTTTTTCATTTGCATTGTCAAACTTATTAACTTACATTTATTTATAATATGCCCTTATATCTGAGTAGTATTTGTAGAATCAGTGGAAATGCCATATCTTATTTTATATTGGTAATTTGTGTATTTTCTCAATGATTTTTCTTATGAGTTTAGGTAAAGTTTTGTCAATTTCATTGATCTCAAAAACAGCATTTCATTTTATTGTTTTTAATTTGTTTTCTTTTTTATTTCATTATTTCCTCTTTCATTTTTATTACTATGTCTTAATTGTTTTTGACTAATCTTATTTTTTTCTACAGCATTAAAAAGGTAACTGTGATCACTGATGTAACATCTTTTTTTCTCCTTCAACCTCTGGTAAGCACTATTCTATTTTCTGTCTTTGTCCATTAACTTTTGACTTATTTGTACCTTTTTATGTTAAGTAGGTTTCATGTAGGAAATATAGACTTAAGCAAAGTTGTTTGAATCTACAAATTCCCTTTTATGCAGTGTTTTATCTGCATGCCAATAATTTTGATATGTTGAGATAACAATTTCATTAAGTTCCAAATACTTTCTAACTTCTTTTTTTCTTCTTTCACCCATTATTTTGTACACAGGTTGTTGTTCAGTTTTCAGTTTGGGGTAATTTCTCAGGCATCATCACATAACTGAATTTTAATTTCATCTCAATATAGTTAGATTTTTTTTCTACATGAATTTAAAAATAATATGCATTTTGCTGTTGTTGGGTAGAATGTTCTCAAAAGTCAATTAGATCAAGTTGTTTCATGGGACTTAAAATATGATATAGCTATAACATTTTTCTGTCTACTTAATTTTTCCAGCTATTGAGAGAGGTGTACTAAAATTCCTGGTTATTATATTATATTTGTATGTTTTTCCTTGAAGTCTAACAGATTCATCTTCATACATTTTGTTTCTCAGTTTTTATGTGTGTATATGTTTAAGATAGTTTTTTTTTTACTGATTAACTTATTCCTGTATTGAGATGAAATTATCTTATTTCTCTGTCATAATATTATTGGTCACAAATTCTATTTTTCTAACATTCATATGGCTACTTCAACATTCTTTTACTTAGTGTTAGCATGATGTGTCTTTTTCTTTATATGTTGACTTTTTATTATGCTAACTTAAATGTAACATGACCTTTACCATTTTAACTATTTTTAAATATACAATTAGGTAGCCATAATTACATTCACAATGTTTCACAGCCACTATCAATACCCACAGTCCATCTCAAAACATTTTTATTATCCCAAACTAAAAAATACGCTCCCTTAATAAACAATAATAGAAGAAGAAATGCCATATTTCACTAATCACAAATATATGTGTATACATATGCATATATACATACAAGTATGCATATACATATATAACACAGCTCTGTATATACACATATATACACAGACCATCAATTATATATATATATATATGGTCTAGAAGGCATCTGGTCATGTAATATGAAAAGTACAGGCATTTATTGCATAATATACAAGATTGAAGAAACATTGTACTTAGGACAATGATTCCTCAGTCCCCTTCAAAGCAGGCAACTTGGGACCTCACACAGTTCTCTCAGTCTCCATCAGCTGTCCTATCATACTATCCTAAATCTCATTGACAGCCTGAAGTCTCTTTCCTTTCAAAGGTGGTTTTAGTTTTAGGAAAATCCAGGAGTCACAGGGTGCCAATTCTGGGCTGTAGGAGGGCTGAGTCATCAGGGTGATTTGATGTTTGACCAAAACACTGCACAAGACATGCACATGAGCAGGTGTGTTGTTGTGTTGAAGCTGCCGATCACCAGTTGCCCACAGGTGTGGCCTTCTGAATCATCTGAATAGTTTTCATGGAGTAATGTTTAAGTTTAGTACAAAATTTGATGCAGATTTGTTTTTCTACTAGCTCATTTTGAATGTGATGGCTACACAGTACACATGCTCACTCAGTGGCATTTACCACTGCCACTGATTAGTACAGTGAAGTCATCCTTGTTCACACATGTGCACTCTAGTCCACTTTCCTTGGCTACTAGGTTACACTGATGTCATATAATCAGTTCTCCTTATATTAACAATGGCTGGACTTTTTCTGTATATACCTTCGTACACACACACACATATACACATCTGTGCATATATATGAAGTGTGTGTATATATATACTTTGTATGTTAAAATATAAATGTCATATTTTATATAAAATGTTTTATATTTATATACATATTATATATATGTATATAGACACACTCATGCATGCACACCGCATATATGTGAAACCCCTAATTTGGCTGATTTTCAGTTTGAATCAAATACATCATTGTACTGTTTCTGCATCATCTATGCCCAGCCCTTTGTTGATAACATTTTCTTTCTTGGATTTCACAGGAAACTAGTGACATGATTTTGTTCACACAGAGTTAGAAAGTCTTATTTCAACTGCTGTTGAGATGGTTGAAGGAAGTATGTTTTATTTTAGAGGAAAACAATTTCTCAGAAATTTTGTGCTGTGCTCTGAGCTCTGTAAGGGCAGCTGCATTATGTTATTTCCAGTTCATCTCTCAGTTTCTTAAATTTATTGTCTCATTTTATTAATGCATTCTGAGCTGTAATTTCCTTAGACCAAGGAACTGCATCTTCCTCATGCAGATGTTGTTACATTTCATGTCCCAAAATACCCTCTCCCAGCCCGCCTCTGGCAAGCACTGTTCTATTTTCTGCCCTTATCCATTAAGTTTTTACCTATATGTGTTTTTCAATATAAAGTGAATTTCATGTTGGAAGTATAGATTTGTCTTATTTTCCATGCAATATTATAAAATCTATCTTTCAATTTGAGTGTTTATACCTCTAATTTAATATGATTAATAATATCTTCAGTTCGAATATATCATTTATAATTCTTTTCTTGTGTTCTTTCCTCCTACATTTTTTCTGTCATTGTTTGGGTTGACTATTTATTTTATCTTACATTATTTGTTGCATCTTAAACAGAAAAATGACTTGTGGTATTTACATTAAAAATGTCACAATGGCCATGTGAAATGATAAGTTATAGGGACCAAGAGTATAAAGAAGTTCAGTTAAGTCTTGTTTTCAGATTCATGGGTGGGATCAGGCACTTGCTTGCTTGTTTCTATTTTAGGGTTAGAAATAAGATTTTTGTTTCAGCCACATGATACCTTAAATAATGATCAGGTAGCCAAATTTTACCTAATCAAACTTATTTGATTAGGTAAAATTAAAAAAAAAATTCAAATGAATAAAAGTCATTGCTAGAGATCTAAAATTATGAGCCAATCTGTATGAATATCCACAAATACATTTTAAACCCTGTGGGCTGATTGCATAATTTTGGGAATGAGTAGAGAGAAAAAAGAAGGTCTCTGTACTAATCTGGGAAACTATAAAATTTATATTTTAACATACAAAGAATATTATGAAGCGTGGACATGAACTAAAGGGGGGGAGTGTGCAGGGTGGAGGGGAATGAAGGGGGGAAATGGGAACCTGTAATGGCATAACCAATAAAATATATTAAAAATAACATTATGAAGGATCAACCAATGTATAGAAGACAAACAGGTGAGTGAGGTGTCATCAACAACAAGGAAAAACAGTATTTTTTAAATGGAACTACCTTTTGACCTGGCAATTCCGCTGGTGGGATTATACCCTAAGAACCCAGAAAAACCAATCCAAAAGAACCTATGCACCCCGATGTTCATAGCAGCACAATTTACAATAGCCAAGTGCTGGAAGCAACTTAAGTGCCTATTAGTAAATGAGTGGATCAAAAAAATCTGGTACATTTATACAATGTAGTACTATGCAGCAGAGAGAATGAAGGAGCTCCTACCTTTTATGACAGCATGTACAGATCTAGAGAGCATTATGCTAAATGAAATAAGCCAGGCAGTGAAAGACAAATACTGTCTTACCTATAAATGGAACCTAATCAACAAAACCAGCAAGGAAGCAAAATATACCCAGGGACATTGAAATTAAGAACAAACTGACAGTAACCAGAGGGGGGATAAGAGGAGGTGATGGGAAGAAAACTGGGAAGGGTCGAAGAACATGCATAAAGAACACATGGACAAAGCCAAAGTGGGGCAGGACTGAATGAAGGTGGGAGGTTGGGATGGCTGGAATATGGGGGAGTGGTGGGAGGAAAATGGAGACAACTGTACTTGAACAAACTTTTTTTTTTAATTTTAAAAAATTGAGAGAAGGTTCACATGTTAAAAATCTGTCTATAGTTCACTAAAAATAAGACAGAGAAGTGGTATGGATGGCATGCATGGGACCATTGTTGACCTTGATAACATTACTATAAGCAGCATGATTTGAGTAGTGTGAGGAAGTTTGAAGTTAAAGAGGTGATCATGTATAAATGTAATAAGTATTTTTCTGTGAAAAGTTAGGAGGAAATACAATGTGGCATAAAGGACAATGTGGGATGAATGGAAGTGGTATTTTAGCT
>PVKM010047948.1:0-11321 GCA_004027735.1 Carollia perspicillata
TTTCCCAGGAGGGCACAGTATGAACTGTATGTTTTGAGGTGTTTATGTCTGAAGTGTCTTTGTTCTTCAGTTGGGCATAGAGTTCTAGGCGGAAGGTCATTTCCGCGCAGGATTCGAGTGTTCAGTGCACTTGAGAAGCCCGCTGGAACTATTTTCCTTTGTTTCGTTTTTCTCTTTCTCTCTCTGGAAGCTCCTGGGATCCTTCCTCTGCCTCTGGCCCTCTGAGGTTTCACGATGGTACGCCTTTTACTGGGGTTCTTTTCCTCTATTGTTCCGGCCACTCAGTGAGCCCTTCAAATCTGGAACTTGGTGTGCCTTCCCTCTGTGTTCCGTTTCTTTCCCCAGGGTCCTGTTTGAGACAGATGATGAGTCTACTGGATTGATCTTATCTTTTTATTTTCTATTGTTTGCTGCTTTGTGTATTTTGTTCATTTCTCTGCGACGTTTTTGAAAGTTTACTTAGCAACCCTGCTATTGAATTTTATTAGGGTTTAGATATACATAATATATATTTATTGAGTTTTGAGAAAGAGAGAGAAAAAAAGTGTGAGAGAAATATCGATCAGTTGCCTCCCATATATTATCTAACAGGGGATCGAACCTGCAACCTAGGCATGTGCTCTGATCGGGAATCAAACCTGTGACTTTTCAGTGTACCAGATGATGTTGCAACCAACTGAGGACACAGGCCAGGGCTGATTTTTATGTTTTTAATTTCCAACAGGTCTTTCCTGAGCTCTGATTTTTCAAAAAGCATCCTGTTCTCTTTTCCAAGGATACACTCTCTCTTTATTGTCTGTCTGCGGGTTCCATCAGCTCCCCACCTTCTGTTTATTTGCATCTACTTTTCATTAAATACCTGGTAACCCTCAGCTGTCTGTTCTTATTTAAGGCGGAACCACTGAAGCAAACTGGGCAGAGCTCATTAACTGGGCTTTGTTGCAGGGTGATTGGGAGTGAGCTGGGCGCTCACAGCCTGGCCCTGAGCATTAGCATCTGCCCTTCCCTTTGAGGCTATTGGATTCCGCAGGCGGAGCCTCCCCAGGCTCTTGCCAGGGGTACATGAGCCTGGCATTCTGGGAGCCTTGCAGAAGGGGCTTGGGTTTGCACCGGTCACTTTGCAGACTGCCCCTTAATTCCCCTGCCTTCGGTCTGGTTGCTCAGCCTTATTCTCTGCTTGCCTGCTATTCCCAAGCCCAGAGCCTCAGCTGCTTACACCTTCTGTCTTCAAGAGGCAGGGAGGCGGCGGTTTCCTGGTTTGCAGGTTGGGGTGGCAACTTGGAGAGTGTAACCGTGCTTTATAGGGGCTTTGCACCCACCTCCCTGTTTCCCAGGGAGGTACCTGGTACCTCCCGATCAGAGCTGTGTGTGGTCGTGCCCGGAGGAGAAGGAGCGTCCTGCTCTCCCCACCCTGACCCTGGCACCATCCTCGGCGGGCACAGCACTCTCTCCTTGTCTCTGAGAGTCAGTGTCCCTCTGCCGTCTGCTTATCGTCTTCCCACATTGTGCTGTGGAGTCGGGGTTCTTCCACGTGAGAGAGAACGGGTCTTCCTGGGGGCAAAATCAGAGTTCTCCAGAGATGCAGGGCCGAAAGGGTGTGCATAGAGGGATGGGGGGAGTTATTTCAAGGAATTGCCTCCCATGGCTGTGGAGTCTGGCAAATCCGACATTCATAGGTCAGGCCAATAAGGCTGGAAACACAGGTCAAGGGGTGACTTGGTGGTTGTCAGCCCGACGTCTTCAGGGCAGGCCGGCTGGCCAGGAACTCAGGCAGGCCGTCTGTGTCGCACGCAGTCTCCAGGCAGAATTCCTTATATGGGGACCTCAGTCTTCGCTCTTGAGGCCTTCAACTGACTAGACGAGGCCCACCCAGGGTATGCAGGAGAGCTCCTTCACTTAAAGGCCACTGATGGTGAAGCCTCATCCCATCTGAAACAGACCTTTGCAGCAGCATCTAGTCTGGTTTTGACCAAAGAGCCGGGCACCGTGGTCTAGCCAAGCTGACACGTAAATGTAGCCATCACCCCGTTGTTCCTGCCTTTCCTATGATTTTAACATCAGAAATACCTCCCTTACAGAGATACCATCTGTTAGAAGGTTCTTGTTCGTCCTTGGGGTCACTGTGGTGGCAGAGTCCTTAAGAATGGAGTGCGCACTTAAGGGCCTTACAGGCGGAAGGTCCGGGAGTTTGCTTTTGCTGAACGAATCTCAGCGGGTTCCCATTATGGACTGAGAAGTGATCACAAAGTACCATCTCTGCTGACCGGCCAGGTTTAACTGCATCGAGCATGAGTGTTCAGCATCGTAAACCAGCTGGTTCCCAGAGTGAGTTACGCGGGCTTCGGCATAAAGAGCCGGGAGTCGGGAGCGCCGAGGACATCGCGGGGTTCGTGTGCTTTGGATCGTTTATTGAAATGAAATTGCTACCCACAGATGTTGCTGGTAGGTGGGAGGCACACAACACGCCACCACCTTCTTCTTTTAAAAGCCGTGTACAGTGGCCTGGGCTGCGTGGGGCTTCAGTTCAACCAGGACAGTTGGTGGCTCTCTGTCTGAGGTCAGCTCCACTTGTGTGGTTTCTCCTGTACCTCAGATGTGAAAGCGTCCAGGCTCACTGTCCTGTCAAAGGGCATCATCAGATCTGGCAAGAGGCCCTCAGAGCTTTTCGCTCAGATTTGTGTGGTCCTACGTCTCAGGCTTCCGAGACACATTCAGAGGCTCAGGGAAGCAGCCATACTGATTTTGCTATGTCTGCCTCATCCCAGTGGAGACGCCTTTGAACACTGAAGAGGCTTTTTGTGGGATTCAAATCCCTGCAGGGAGGGATTGTGTTAAGTAGAATCAGACCACTTTGTAGGATGGTGTTTTCCAACCTTTCTTTCATTACCACCCCCTCCTCGATGTTTTCCCCTAATTGCTCATCTCTACCATGAAATTTTAATGCCACAGAGAGACTGTACATCTGTTTGCACACTGGGGCCCTTTGCAGGCCTACGACAAATGATTGCAATGTCTAAGATTTTCTCATCTTCCCAAGAATGAATTCTCATCCCCTGGGGCTGAGATTGTCTGCGTTGAGAAGGCATGTTCTAGGCCAGGGGTGGTGCTCACCGACAGTTTTGCCTGGCAGGGGACACAGGGGACATTTAGTAACTTCTGGAGACACTTTTGGCCGACACCATTTGGGGTGGGGGTGCTAGTGGTATTGAGCATATAGAGGCCAGGGGTGCTGCCAACACCTTGCAGTACTGGGACAGTCCCCTCAGCAGAGTATCTGGCCCAAAGTGTGCATTGTGTCCACGCTGAGAAGCCCTGTTCTAGGGCAGTGAGGCAAGTATGTGGGAGAAATGGATCACATACATATTAAATTCCTCCAACTCAGCAAGTTCCTGGTCTGAATAAATAGAATATTTTTAGAAATGAATACTAGTTAATGAATCAAAATACTCTTCCTCAAAGACTTGGCTCACTATTTGATTTCTGTGGGGAAGAAAACCAGGGTGGGATGAAAGGTTATAATGAAAGTCTAATACCTTTTTGTTTCTGTCGGTCTGGACTTTCTATCATAAAAAAATCCAGACCTGCTGCACAGAACACAGAACACAGAACCCTAATGAATGTGCACGTTCCAGACACAACAGCTGCCGTCCCGGCGGCCCAGTTTCCTCTGTCCATTTCCTACCCACGCTCAGTAATGATGGCAAATTTTAAAATTATTTTAGCACTTAAGGTAAAACTTACATGGAAATGCACAAATCATTCAGGTTGGACACACAAACACACTGTGCGACCCATGTTCCTATCCCCATGTAACCCTGGAAAGCCCCTTCATGTCTGTTTCCAGTCAGTCTTCATCCCCTGAAGTCAGCCCCTGAACAGGGTTTTCTTTTTTCCTTTAACTTTAGATTTACTCTGTGTGTGTGTGTGTGTGTGTGTGTGTGTGTACCAGCTTTTATTCAGTTTAATAGTCTGAAAATTCTTCCTCTTGTTCTGAGTGTGTGAGGTCTGTCCAGAAAGGATCCAGCCATGTACTGTGAAAAATAGAGACATTTGTTGAAGAAGATACAAGAAACATTGTACATAGGACAGTGATACTTCAGTCCCCTTCAAAGTAGGCACCTCGGGACCTCACAGAGTTCTCCCAATTGCCATTAGTTGCCCTGTTGTATTTTCCTGAATCTCACCAATGGTCTGAAATCTCTTCCTGTTCAAAGATGATTTTAGTTTAGGGAAAAGCCAGAAGTACAGGACATCAGACCTGGGCTATACTGGGGCTGAGTCAGCTGGATGATTTAGTGTTTCACCAAAAAACTCTGCACGAGACGTGATATATGAGCAGGAATGTTGTCATGATAAAGCTGCCAATCACCAGTTGCCCATAGCTGTGGCCTTCTGAATCATCTACGTAGTTTCTGTGGAGGAATGTTCAAGCTTAACGCAAAATTTGATGCTGATCTGTTACTCTACTTGCTCAGTCATTTTGAATGCAACGGCCACACAGTACACATGCTCACTCAATGGCACCTACTGCCCCCACTGACTAGTACAGTGAAGTTGTCATTGTTCGCACATGCGCATTCCAGTCCACTCTCCTTGGCTGCCAGGCTACATCCATGTCTTGCAAAGCATTCTCATGATATTAACAATGGCTGGTCTTTTTCTGGACAGAGCTCATATATCAGTGATTTGTTCTCTTTTATTACTGAAGTATATTTCATGGTAATCAGTATTCCACAGATTGTTTATCTCTTCTCCTTTTAATAAACATTTGGATTGTTCCCAGTGTTTTCAATTGTCAGCAAAGCTGCTATGAATATTTGCATTCAGTTCTTCTAGTGAACTCCGTTGCCACATACCTTGGCTGAGTATCTGAGTGGCATTGCTGGGTAAAGTGTTCGGCACATGGCTGACTTTCACAGAAATTGGTGGTAGGCTCATGCAGATTTACAATGGTCAGGCATTCTTGATATTCTGACCCAGTTGTCATTATGAAACACCCTCTGCTCATCATTTTCTCTCTTCCTATGTCACGTAACGACTTCTGGATGTGTAGCCCAGGAGCCGAACAACTGTGAAACATTTTCCTAATGGAGATCTTGTTCTTGGTCCTTGGTGATGAAATACACTTGAACTATAAAGGAATTGTTGAGTAGACAGCTATTTTGTGTGGGTTCCTTTCATTGCTGTTTCAAACTATTGACTTTTGACTCCACCTTCCAGTTTGGGCCCAAAGATCATTCAAGATGTTATATGTATTCTAAAAATAACAATTCAAATCAGCATGTGTCCTCTGTAATAGACCTCTTTTAGGATCTGGAGATTAATGGATTAATTTATAGGTGGAGGGAAATAGAAAAATCAATCAACAATCACGAGCAATGTTTTCACAAGCCCTTCTCTGTGGAATTGTCCAGATCCTGAGGTGGGTGCCTATCCTCAAGCTGGGGCGCCGCCATGGAAACATTACCTTTTGGGTGCAGACCCACCTGGCCCTTTCTTTGTGTTTTCTGATTCACGTCTAGTGTGCACATCTGAGAACCAGTGTGGTTTTTCCTTCCCCTTTTGGATAGAACTCACAAACACACGTCTTATTCCCATTGGGGTCTCTACAGTGAACGTTTCATTCCAGGTTTGCTTCCTGATGCCTCCCAGTGGGAGAGGGGCTGCCTCTTCCATCTCCGTTGTCATCTACTCGGAAAATGCAAAGTCATTTTAACGTTAGCTGGAGCCAACTTAATTAGGAAGTGAAGTCTGCTGAAGGAAAATGAAACCCATCATTCCACAGCCAAGTGCGGTCGTCTTTGGATGATTCAAACCCATGCTCCTTTCCTTCCGTCAGCCTCTGGAGTCTGCTAATTAGTGCTAAATAGCATCTTCCTTTTACGCCAGCGGTGGATTTGGCACTGGGGATGTAGAAGCAGAAAAAGCACTTCAAGACTTTGAAGAGTTTGACATCCTAGAACGATGCTTTCGGCTCACTCCACAGCTTACAAGTCTTCGGTGGCTTCCAGTGCGCCCGAGGGACAGACCTTCCCATCCCTCCAGCACAGCCTTCAAGCCCTGCACGCTCTGACCCCTCGTCAACCTCCTGTCCCTCTCCCCCCACCCCCTGGCTTCCGGTATTCCTGTCACCCTGTCTTTTTAATGATCATGCAGATGGCTCCCATCTATGGAACAAGAAAATGTGTCAAGGTCTGCGTTAATGGCTTTAAAGGATTTATCCTACATCATCCTCCACATACCTCTGAGGTCAGGACTGTTATCAGTCCTCTTGTCCAGATGAGGCAACTGAGACTTTGAGAGATTAATGATTTCCCCCAGCATCACACAGTCAGCATGTCACCAAGCTGGCGTTTATGCCCAGATCGTCTGATTTCAGAACCCAAACTCTTCATTGCAGAGGCTGACTCTTGACAGCTCTCTCAACATGAGATATTCCTATTCTTTCCTTCCTTGGTCTTTGAACTTGACCTTCACCCATACTTCTCAGACCCTGTCAGAACCCCATCCACATTCCCTCAGGAGTTACTATGCCCTGCCTGTGCTCACGAATGAACACTTACCTTGTCCCCTAGGGCAGCCGCCGACCAATAGTTAACGGGCATTGGTGTGTAAATGTCCAGCTCCCTGTGCACCTCCCACCGCCTCCTAGAGTTCCCCCGTGGGGCTGAGCTCCTGCCGCCCACAGCGGTACCTGGATGAGGTCCCGTGCTTCACACACCTGCTGGTCTTTCCTGGGATCATCGTCCAAATAAACTACTTGTACTTGAACCCATCTCAGGGTCTCATCCTGAGGAAACCCAAATGAGCACCCAACTGGGGCTCATGCTGCTTATTCCTTGAGTGTCCGCCTAAGTCCGGCCTCCTTAAAGACGCCGTCTGAATGCCCCCGATGCTCCTCCTGTGTGATGCTTGCTGTGGCACTTAGTTGAGTCTGTAATCATCTTCGCATGTTGACTTCTCTTTCCGTCTGCCTCTGCCCTCTGCCCTCAGCCCCGTGGCGACAGGAGCCTTGATTATCCCAGGACAATGTGCTCCAAGCGCCCTGCATAGCGAGTGGCCCATGCTTGGCACCCTGCCCCAAATGGTGATTGCACTCATTGGTTCATTAGTGCGATCGAGTGAAGACTTAACTGAAGCGACAGTCAGGCTGTAAGTGTGTGATCAGGACCTCAAATTTACCATCGATGCCAGTGTCCCAGAACATCATTCTGGGTTTTCAGTAGGAGAGACCCGAGTGGTCGGGACAGTGTGGCCAGCTCTGCTGCTGATCGCAGGGTCATCTAATGGCACACCCTTGACTGCTCAGTCTGCTCTGTTCCTTTCAGAAGATGGAGGGATGTGGTTGGGATCGAGTCTCATACCTGACTTTGAGTTACGGAATTCTGTGGTCTCCTTCAGCCTCAGTTTCATCAGCTTTATAAGAGGTTTTAACAATGCCTACCAAAGCAAAGACCTTGTTTGATAGAAGTTGAGAATCAAAAGGGTGCAAAGCCCCTTGGACTGTGCCGGGCATGTAGGAGGTGCTTCCTGCATGCTGGATCCCCGTCCGCCTCCTCCAGCAGAGCTGGGGAATCCTGCCGATCACTGTGAGTTCAGGTCCTTTCTTCCTGGAAGCCTGGGTGGGACCTGGGGGCGGGGGACTGGCAGGAAGAGAGACAGACTAGCTTTATTCCAGAGCTATGACATTCCTTGAATCTTTTTTAAAAACAAGCAGACATTTTTAGAAGTCAGGAGTTCTTTGGGGGCCTCTTTATGCTTATTTCCATCAATAAACGAATTTCGTGTCTGGCCATAGGTTGTTCCCTGTGATAGGATTATCTCCCTCAAAGTTTTCTGGGTCATGAGAAAGTGTACAATTTTTCATCAAAAAGAAAGGAAGAGGGGAAGGAAAAAGGAAAGAAGGAAGGGCGGAAGAAAGGAAGGAGGAAGGAACAACAGCCCTGGCTCCGTTTATATCTCACACACTAACGAGGGGTGGGTGGAACTTGACTCCGGCGAAGCCTGTCCAGATCCCACGGTGATTAGTAGTAACCTTGTGAGAAATATGGCTCATACTTTTGTCCTTTACTAATCTGCTTTCTGTCAAACGTTCATGTATCTTGGCTTCAGTATTATTTACCACACCTTACAAATAAAACAAGAGTCCACTTATTTCAAAAGTATTCCCTCCAGAAGAGAAGAAAGCGAGCCGTCTCTGTGATAGCCCGTTTGTCCTGCAGCTTCGTCCTGCGGAGCGAGGGGTCGTCTCCTGCTGTCCTTGGGCTTCGGCTGCTGAGACGAGTGAGGGGCCACCTTGTGTGTCCCCAGTGCGGCCTTTGTGTCTCACGATAGCCTAAGTCCCATTCCCAGGACTCTGCGGGTGCTTTAAGAAGCATTCACTCATTCACCCGTTTCTTTAGCGATTCGCTCATTTGGTGTACGTGTGTTTCTCTGGGCGAGGTGGGGGAGGTGACAGTGGTAAGTGAGACAGACATGGCCCTGTCCCAGGAGAGTCCACAGGGTGGGGCCGCCGTGAGCGCGTGAAGCGCTTTATGACAAGTAGGAAAAGGCTTCTCTTCCCCCAGTAGGTGCAGCCCCAGGTATGGGCCATGGTGAGCAGAGGGCAGCCTGCCTGGTCAGCTGGCCACCCTTGGGCTGTGAGTGTTCAGAATGACCGTGCTTGGCAACTCTGGTGGACAGCAATGGACGTTAAACAGATAATTACACCAATGGCCATTTAATTACATTTTGACATAGACTAGTAGGAAACATGTATAATATAAAATAATTAAGTGGTGTCTCTTGCATAAACAGAGGCATCTGGGACAATTAATTCTGAAGGAAATGGGAGCCAAGCCCAGGGAAGAGGGGCTGAGAGCGTTTCTGACCGGAAGGACCCCAGGCACACCTGCCCCTCGGCGTGTGCCTGTGGCGGAGAGGACGGGGCCGTGGGTCATTTTATGACGCGTGGACTTCTGGTCTAACTGCCATGAGCCTTCATTTATTTCTCCTTCCTCATGCATCCGTGACTGTGTGTTGCTGGGTGTCCAAAGAAAGCCATCGAAGACCAAGCATGGGCTGAACAGGACATACTTGCTTTTATAGCTGTTAGCTTGCTCTGTATGATTAGATTATCTTACATCCAAGGACATTTCTATACTGAGGACAGTGAAAGAAGAATTATTTTCAGACCCAGGCAGACCTGAGTTTGGCCAGGCTCGGTTACCACTCGGTTACTCAGGCGAGTGGTTCCATGACTTTGTACCTCACTTTACTCATCTGTACGCAGGAGTTCTGACTAATCCCCACCTTCTGAGGTGTGTGTGGGGGGATTTAATGGGGTAGTTTAGTTTCATTCCCCTTGAACTCTGACTCGGAGGAAAATCAGAAAGCTCTGGTCTCTGTCCCCTTTAGCAGATGGAGGGCAAGAGTAAAGATCTGTCTAATAGTTATCAGTTTGACAGGTGTTCAAATAGCTAGGTATGTATTTGAATAGATAGGTGTCTATTTGAATTAGTTTGTTTCCAACTCAGTGAAAGAGCAGGCTACAGATGTATCACTCCAGTTTATCTCCCAAAGGAAAGGTATGTGTTTGATTATTACGCTCTTAGTCATTTCCTTTCTGGTGTGTGTTCTGCTGTGAGAGGTGCGTAGTACATTCAGGCAACATATCCCTTTTGTGTTGGATTTCCACCATATTGATTTGTTTTCATTTACGTCCCTCCTGGAGATGAAATGCTGGCCCGGGTCAACTCCCCGGACCCTCCGATGCACACTGTGCCGTCTCCCTCTCCAATTCTGTCACCCAGGGTGGCAGCGGGAGCCCCAAGGCTCCTCTGCGACACCAGGTGTGAGCGTGCGGGGATCTGCGTCGCTCACAACAACTTGCCCATTCCTCTCATTGTTGGTTGGGAATTCGTACCGGGGATTCTCCCACGCTGTGCTGGAACCTGTCTGAGCCGTCTCTCTGTGGGAGGCAGGGTTCTCCTGAGAAACAGAACCACTGGTGCGCATATAAATGAGCTGTATTGTGAGGAGCTGTGATAAATAATGCACGTGATTATGGAGGCTGAGAAGGGCCGTGATCTGCTGTCTGCAAACTGCAGACCTGGGAGAGCTGGTGGTGTAGATTCCAGTTCAAGTTCAAAGGCCTGAGAACCGGGAGCGCTGATGGTGTGAGGCCTAGTCCAAGGGCAGGATACCGAAGTTCCCGCTCAAGCTCTTGGGCAGAGAGAGGGCAGTGTCTCCCTCCCGCCACCTTTGCATTCTGTTCAGGCCCTCAGTACGTTGGATGACGCCCACCCATATTGGGGAGGGTGGTCTGCTTTCTGCATCCACCGATGCAAATGCTAATCCAGAAACCAGGGCTAGACTGTGGTTTCTCACTGCCTGTGGTAGATAGCCTGGCACTGGACCGCAGCTTCTCTACCTAATGGATGAAAACTGAAGCCAAAATTGGAGCAAGCCATCATCGCCTCTCTCCTGGGTAGAACGTTGGGACCTGATTCGATTGCAGGGTTTTGACATTTTCCATCTCATTCTATCTAAGAGTGTTTTAGGAAGTGTCCAGAACGTCATCGTTTCTGGGGCTCCCAGTGCATGTACTTTTGCACTCATTCCCAGAAAGCAGTCTGCCTGGTGGGCCAGATGGACCATTTTGAATGAATTGACAAATGGCTGCTCCTGCAGCTGCTTTTCCCTAAAAAAAAAAAAGGAATTGACTAAATCCACCTACTTTGGCATTACGGAACACGAACCCACTTTCACCCCTGAGCCTCGTTTCCCCCAAATGGTAGGTTTGCTTGGTGAGTGGAGAGGCAGGTCAGCTGTACTGGTTCCCCCATCCCTGCAAGTTGCCAGCTGGGTGACAAGGACCGGAGCTGATGGACCTGATGCAGGAAAAGTCTGTGAAAACCGCCGCGCACGGAGCAGGGACCCCGCCACTGAAACTCTCCCCTCCTGCTGATTCGCACAGAAGGGGCAGAGTTCCACTGAATTTGGGGGCGGTGCAGACATGGGGGTTCTTAACACCTAAGTTCTTGTTAGGTGGTCCTTCGCAGTTAGGAGATTGCGCGGGGAAGCTAATGTGTAGACATGGGCTGATCACCTCTGACATTAACCTGCTGCCAAGCATCTACTCCAGCCCTGGGTGGGAGTCTCTCACCCTGGCTTGGCTCTCACCAGCTCTTGGGGGTTGTGACGGGACAGTGCAGTGCAAATATGTTGCGAGTTGGTGATGAACCGCGCATCCCGAGAAGGACGCAGGAGTCCGTGAAGGCAGTACCTGCAGGACCAGACAGGCCAGTTAACTGAAAAGGAGCGAATCCCAGGAGGAGCCC
>PVKM010047949.1:0-11317 GCA_004027735.1 Carollia perspicillata
CTAATTAGAAGAATGGGATGAGGGAGGGGGATATATCTTTTAATTGGGGTTCAAAGTTAATGCTCCCTATCATCAAGTACTCATCTATAAAAATTCTTCTTAGCTCACAGACCATACAAGAACAGGCAGGACGTGGCCGAGGCGCCACAGTTTCAGACGCCTTCCGGAGCTAAGGGCGGAGATGTGGGCAGCTGGAGCAGGGGCAGCAAAGTGCTCTGACGGTGGGGGCGATGTCAGTGCCGCAGGTCTGGGGAGGTGGGGCTGCCTTTGCGGTGCTCCCTTCATAGAGTCAGGCCGTGCGGGCGTTTTATGAGGCCATTCTTTGTAAGACAAGTTCACGTCCATTAGCCTCCCCCCACCCCCAATCCTGACACCATTCCTACAAAGTAGGCGGGGCAAGGGTGGTTGTGCCCCTTTCACAGAAGGGAAACTGAGGCTCAGAGAGAAGGGGCTGTCTGGGGTTTCACAGCAAGGGCTCTCTGGGACAGCTTTGCAGATTCTAAGACAAGGGCCTTGTGACCTGTGCTTCGTAACTGAACTGTGGTGTCCCCTGGCTGGGGCGGCAGAGGCTGGGCCAAAAGGAGGACAGGCTGGCCCGGAGGCTGAGCTCCAGCTGGGGCTGTGACACCCAGTGGTCGACTGGGATGGGCCCGGTCCACACTGCTTCGAGAATCTCTAGGTTTAAGCCTGTTCTTCTTATAACTCCCCATGCAGGAATTATAAGTAGCCCCAAACTAGGGAAAAATCAGGCTTCAGGCAATCATGCCCAGGACCACAGATAAGGAATCTGACCCCTCGTCTTCCTCCAACTTGCAGGTCTGACCTTATTGGGGTCCCCGATGAGGACTCTGGGCCCTGTGAGCCAGATTTGGGTTTAAAGCCTTGATGTTGGGGTGATCCTGGGGCAGAGTAGGCAGTGGGCAGCCCTTAGCAGGACAGTCTCAGCCCTCCTCCAGGCAGGCAGGGCTGCCCAAGTGCAGGACAGGGTCTGGGGCACCAACAGCCAGAGGGGAAGGAGGGCTGCTAGGTTCCTCTCTCGGATGACGCTATTTACAAACCAAGGGGGGGTGTGTGCCAGTACCTACAAACACACACATTCACACATTCTCTGGTCTTACACATGTATGTACACACTCCCGTGGTCAGTAGTCACACCCATAACCATCTTTCTTACCAGGGTCTCGCACACGCGCACACACATTCCTATGGTTTCCCACACCGATTCACACACTCCGAGTTCGTACCGCATGTTTGTACACCTCAGTGTTAGTTTCCTAGGACTGCCATAGCAAAGTGCCACTCACTGGTGGCTGAAAACAAGAGAACTTCATTGTCTCACACGCTGGGCGGAGTCCAAAATCCAGATGCTTTCTGAGACTTGTAGGGGAGGATCCTTCCTTGCCACCGGCTAGCTTCTTGCAAGCGTCTGCTAGTCCCGGGTGTTCCTGGCTTACAGATGCATCACTCCAATCTCTGCTTCCATCTCCACAGGAACATCTTTTTATTAGGACACTAGTCCTATTGCATCGGGGGCCACCCTATGTTAGTATGACCTCAGCTTAAGTGATTACATCTGTTATGACCCTATTTCCAAATAAGGTCACATTCTGAGGTGCTGGGGGTTAGGACTTCAGCGTATCTCTTTTGGCAGACACAGTTCAACCCAAAATAACACCTTTTGGCCATAAAATGTCACATGTACTTGGCGCACTCTCATTAGTCACACACAGCTGTCCTATTGAAGTCACACAGACATGCACACTCATACATTCGCGCCTTCCCGTAGTCACAGAATCACACGGAGCCCTACACACGGCCAGGACCACACGCACACACTCACACACACTGTCCCCCAGTCTCCCAGCCCTACACCCAGTCCCCCACGTGCCTCACAGTCACTTTCCTTCACATGCCCTCCCGCCCCAGCCCCGGCCCACACGTCCCGCTGGCCACACTCAGGGGCTACCCCGTGGGGGTCAGGCTCTGAGACCTGGCACATTTGCAGCCTCGCACTCTGGCTCATACCTCTCACATCCTCTCCCACCCACACAGTGTCTCCTCTTCTGACTCCTTCTCCATCCAGCCCACCCCATCCCCAGCCAACCCTCAGGCTGGGGAGGCTCGGCCGGCCACTCCGCCCCAGCCCAGCCGGGGCACCAGGTGGACAGCCCCTTGCCGTCTGGGACCAGGGGCCCGCACAGCCTTCTCCGTCACAGACTCCCAGTCTTCCCTCTCAGGAGCAGACAGACAGACAGACACACGCGCACACTCTCACCCCCGCGCTGCCCCGCCCCACGCAGCAGCCTGTTCCTCATTATGGGCCAATGCGCCTGTTTACTCACCCAGCTGGAGATGGTTAGAGAGTGATAAATAATGAAAGAGAAAACAGGCTTTTCCCCTCTGCGGCTTCTATTTATGTAACATGTGTCACAGCTCACTCACAGACTTTGTTTCGGAGCTGGTTGCAGGAAATAGTTTATTTTTTCCGGACGGTGGCTTGGGGGGGTGGGGGGGCCCGGGGTTCAAGTTTCTGGTCTCACACTCAGGGGAGTTTCGGGATCCGGCACCCAGAGTCCCCTCCTTATGCTTATCCTCCCCACCACCCCAACACCCTGGGACAAACACCACAGCGCAAGGCTGCCTCAGACCCGGGTTCTCTGACTTCACTGGTTTGGAAGGAGTTGGGTGGATGAGGTCCCTTTCCAGCTGCTTCTGAAACCCCTCCAACAGATGAACTTGTGTCAGGAGCCAGGCGGCTTGAGGCTAGGGCTCCCTGAGAGCAGCCATGGTCAAGGGGCTTCCTAGGCAGCCGGCACCTGTTAGGGGAGGGTCCAAAAGGGCTCCTCCTGTGATTATCCGCACCCACTGTCCGCTTAGCACTGTAATGTCTGCGGTCTCCCGAAGGCCTTGGTTCTCAGCTGCTGCTTCCTAGGTGAGGTCACTGAGGGGCGGGGACCCAGAGGGCCTTGCCATGGTCTGCTCAACTGGCCCCAAAGAGCGAGGACTTCAAACCCCCACATCCCACTGCCCCCTTCTCCCAGGGGCACCTCCCTTGGGAGAATTCTGCTCAAGCAGGTGGGGGTAGTTACAAGGGTAGGGGGGCTGGAATGTGGGGGATCATGAGATGTCAGAGATCTGAGACGTGCCCCCCCAGTCTCTCCCCAAAACACTACGGCAGGCCCTCTTTTGGGGGATTCTCCGGGGAGGGGAGAAGCAGCAGGAAGTTTCCCTGCTCCCCCAGCCCCAGTGCCGGGAGGTTCTTGGGAAGTTCGAAGGCACCTGCGCAGTCTGAGCCTGTCTCTGTGAACCCCAGGGCAGGGAGCCCATGCTGTGCCTACAAGAAGCCCCAGCGGTATCCCAGGCCGCCTACTGGGGAAACGCAGAGGTCCTGACCCAGGAATAAAAAGTCCATGGTGGAAGATGGGCCGGGAAGCCCGGCCCCCGAAGTCGGGAGGAGAGGTGTGTGTGCAGGCACCACGGGGTCAGTCCCATCCGGTGACCTCAGGGGCTCTCCCAGAACTGTCCCACACATCTCCTGGCTGATGGGAAGTGGTCACATTTCCAGGACAAGACCTTTAGAGCCCAGCACCTGGGGTCTTGGGTATTACCTTCTAATTTAGTCCTGGGATTTCTTGTGTCTCTGAAGGGGTCCCGGGAGAGAGGGGCCATGTGAGGGGCCTCCAAAGGTGGCCCTTCCTGTGTTTCCAGGAGCCTCCTGCATCCCTGTCCCTCTGCAGGGCAGGTGTGTGGGGGAGGGAGGGCTAACCAGAGCCCATGGCCCTGGAGGTTTGTCCAGGCTGTGGCGTGGACACGCCACAGCAGTTTGCGGGGGGCCCTGCCCAGGGCAGCCCCACATCCCCAACGGGCACTCGCCTGCATGCACACACACACGCACTCTCAGGGTGCTCCCCTGCAGGCCCAGCCCCTGTCCCACCGGCCCAGGGCTCTGGACTCTAATGTGCCCTGTGGAGGGTGACAGGAATAGTACAAGTCATCCTCAACCCCAGGAGCTCGGCACACTTGTCCCTAAACTTCCCACTGATCCTGCAAGGAAGCTTTCATTATAACCCCCCACCTGGTAGATGAGAAAAATGGGGCTCCGAAAAGCAGAGGGATTGGTACCAGCCACACAGCTGCTAAGTGGCGGAGCTGGGGTTGAGGTCCAGACCATGCCAATGCCAAGTTCACACTTCATTCCTTTCATGGGCCACCTTTCCCACTTCTTTCCCAACACCCAGCACCCAGTAGGTGTTCAGAAAGTCAACTGCTTAACACGTACATACATATGGCTGTTCTTTCCTACGCACTGGGTGCAGGCCCCAGCTGCCCTTCTGCTAACCTACGCTGAGGTGTGATTTCCCGGCAGATTCAGAAAGTCAAGGAAACCTCTGCTTTCTCCACAGCTAGAACCAGAGCCAACCTCAGTTTCCCCTGTCTCTCAGGCCCAAACACCTGAGCAAGGCTTCCCCTGCTTGGAGGAGGCCAGCAGCATCGGCCGGGCTCCTGCCCCAGGTCTGACCCTCGCTCTGGAAGCCTCTGGGGTCCGGCCACCTCCGTCCTCACCTCTTCCTCTGAAACGTCAGGCCTGGCACTGCCCCCCTGTAGCCCCCTCTCCCTGTGGCCCCCCGGGAGTCCAGGCTTTGCTTGAGGGCAGCGAGGGAAGCCGGCTGTAACAGAGAAACCTCGGGCTCTTCTTCAGAAGTCCCCGAGGAGGCAGATCTGAGGCAAGGCTGCCGAGAAGGCGCCCGAAGCAATGTCAGCTTGAGAACAACTGGGCTGACAGGCTGCTGAGCGGGGATTAAGGTCGGGATCAGGGAAGCTGGGGAAATGAAGGCAAGTTCCCTGCTCCCCTCACCGCCACTGCTGCTGCTGCTGCTGCTGCTGCTGCTGCTGCCGCCGCCGCCGCCACCGCTGCTGGGTTTCTGTTCTTGTTTGCTCTCGCTCTGGGAAGGTGGCCGGGCAGGGATGTGGGCAGGGGTGAGGCAGGGAGGTGGGGGGAAGGGCGGTGCAGAGGAGAGGGTGCCAGGCGTCTGGTTCTCAGGGCTCACTCAGTGCAGGCAGCCTGCATGCGGACCCTGGCCTGGGACCCATCCCTGGTGACTGTCCCTAGTCAACCACAGGCCGCTAGCCCCTGTCCTGTCACCCTTCCTCGATATGCAGAGCCCGTTCTGGCTGTGCTGGGGTCTGACTGCCCCAACGGGACTAGTGGGGGCAGAGCTGATCAGGCCCACACAGCCCTCCTCCGGAAAGTGGACGGGCCTCTTTCCACGTGCCTTCAAATGCAAGATGCCCTGTTCTGGAGAGAGGTCATCACCGAGACCTTTCTCATCACTGAAATGTCACCAGAGCCCAGCCAAACGGGCTACAGGGTTCCAGATGACCCAGTGCAACGAAATTCTAGCAAAACCTCAGTCCCTGGCATTGTCATTGGTGTGGTGGCTAGGAGTGTAGCCTCAGACAGCCTGGGTTCCAATTTTGACTGTGCCACTGATTTGCAGTGCGACCTTGACCTCTATGCCTCAGTGGGAGAAAATAGTAGCAACCTCCTTCTAAGGTTGTTGAGAGGATGAAGGGAGTGAACACAGGAGAATTTCTTGGAGTAGAGCCTGCCGCAGAGGACGTGTGCAATGAGGGTGGTCTTACTTATTATCACGGGCAGAGTGAAGGAGTAACAGTGGCAATGCGAAGTTAATCACCGGAAAGCTTCCTGGAGGAAGGGATTTTGGAGGCTGAGGCTTGGCAGGGGTGAAGGAGTCAATTGGGGGTGAGAAGCCTACTCCCCGTGTGCCAGGTGAGTGTGGGGTCTGAGAGGGGCGGGGATTTAAGGATGTGTCTGGTGAGAGGTGGAAAGGATACACTTCCCGGGAGCCCCAACCCAGCCGGTCTTTCTCCACAGTTTCTGCTCTAGCTAGGGGTAACACGACCACTCTCTTCCAGTCCTGCCAAGGGCAAGCCAAGGGCACAAAGACCAAGATACTGTTTATCATGGTGACCTTCCCAGAACAGGGCTTATTCCAGAACTTCAAGCAATTCATAGAGGCTTCCAGAACTCCTGGGTTCTGTAGACCTGGTGAGGGACAAGGCAGCAGAGAAAGGTGCAGAGACTATAAAGACCTGGCAGCAGACGGCCCCTGGGGTTAAGTTCCAGCTCTGCCACCAACCAGCTGTGTGACTTGGAGCAAATCAGTTAGCATCTCTGGCCTCCAATTGCCTGGTCTGTGAAATGGGATAAAGATGACATGGGAACCAAGAGGCAGGGGGTGGTTCCTGGCCTCCAGGACTGCCCTCAGTGGGGCCTGCTTACCCTGGCTTAGCCTGCAGCTCCTCCTGGGGTCCTCAGCCCTGCACCCTATCTCTGGGCACCCCAGCCACAGGCTGGGAGTGGGGAGAGGGTCCGGGTGGGTGTGAGAGGCAGAGATGGGGTACTGGTAACAGGAAAGGGTCTGCCGAGAGGTCTCTGGGGAAAGCACCTGGGCCAGGGGGCCTGGTCTCGGATGTTTATGGGGAGCTCCTGCCTGGGGAATTTACATCTAGGGCACTGGCTTCTGGAAAAGCTAGTTTCAAAATCATCTTTTTTACCCCCGTCAATAAAAATGGTGTGTATTTATTATAGAAAATTTATAAAATACATAAAAACCTAAAAAAGGAGATAAAGTACATATAAAGATAATACCACCCACCACCGATAACCATGGCAAGATTTTACTGTATCTTCTAGTTTTTTAAAACACACACACACATTCATAATAGTCACAGGGGTGTAAATTACAACATAGGGAATAAAGTCAATATTACCGTAATAACAATGTATGGTGCCAGATACTTGAAATATCGGGGGGACCACTTTGTCAACTGTATGATTATCTAACCACTGTGCTGTGCACCTGAAACTGGTACAAAATACTATTGAATATAAACTGTCGTCGAAGAAAAAGAAAAATATTCTCCAAAAGCAAATGACACATACGTACGCACTCACGAGCATGCACACGCCTAGTCACAGTACTCACACGCATACTCACAAACACATATGCATATAGGTGACCTTTTATCACAGCATAATATGCTTAATGTGCGTATATGTCGAAACATTTAGAAGCAGGATCATAAAATCTTAAATGCATTACCGTCTTTTTAAACTGATTTTTTCATTAAACAGAATATCGAGAACCTTTTCCCCAGGTTATTAAATATTCTTCTCCGTCATAATTTGAAATGACTGGAGTCCTCCATCTTTTGGGTGTATCGCAAGGCATATCATTTTATCGGTTCTCAAGTGCTGGCCATCCCGATTGGTTCAGGTGTTTGCTATTATAAACAACACCGTGACACACATCCTTGTAGAGGAAGCTTTGAGGGGCAGCTCACTTTGCCTTGTTTGCTTATATGTCTGTCTGTCCCCAGTCCCCAGGGAGGCTTTCTTTCGAGTGCAAGCTCTTGGTCTGATTCACTAGTTTGGCTCCTGGTGCCTTGCAGACAGCCAACCATTGCTGAATTGCATTGCGTTTCTGGAGCCTGTACTCTGGGCTGAGGACCCGAGATGGTGGGCTGATCAGAAAGGAGCCCCCACCTGTGTTCCCTGTTAGAACACTCAGGGGTCCCCACCACTTCTCTGTCGGGTCTCCCAACTTCTAGGAAGAAACGTTCCCATGCCCAGAGCCACTGGCCACGCAGGAGTCACAGGGAACTGCCTCGCTTTCTTTCTCTCTTATCTTCCCGGGCAAACCAAACGGTGCCTCCCTCTGCCAGGACCTGCCCCCTTCACACCCTGTCTCTGACTCATTTGACTTCTTTTGTTATGCCTTCTCGCTGCAGGCCCCGCGACAGAGCCCTTTTACCTGCTCATTAGTGCGCGTGCAATGTTGTGGCAGCTCCCGGGCTCCCCACGAGGCAGCCCTCTCCCGGGTCCCCATTTCTGACAGCAGAGCCCACTGCGCCCTGGGAAGAGCCCACATGGCACACCTCAGCCCTACCCCTGCTCTGCCTGCCACCTCCCATGGCACCAAGGAGCCTTTGTCTCTTCCTCCTAAGACAGGTCTGTAGAATCTTGGATTTGGAGCTGAGACCCCAACTCCCAGTTTTTCAGTGGGTCAGAGAGAGACAGACAGAGAGACAGAGAGAGAGAGAGGTGAGAGAGAGTCCAGAAATAAAAATCGAGAGACAAAACTTACTAATTTAATTTCTCTTCTCAAGCATCCATGCTCCCAACCTCCTGCAAATTTTCTGTGGTTGAAATTTTTATTCTTTTTTCCCTCCCTTCACTCTCTTCTCTCCTTCGGCTCCCACACACTCTCCCATCCTCCTGTCCTCATTTCCCCTTCTCTCCCCTTCTTTTTCAAGTTTTTTTTTTCCCTTTTAACTTTCAAGGTCATTCCGGACTCTCGAAGCCGCCAGTCCCTCAGTGAGACGTGAGCGCCACTGGCGTCCGTGGCCTCTGTTTCCGTGGCAACCCAGTAACCATTAATTTTCAATTAAAGGAGACAAAAAGCTCGATGACAGCTCTAGGTCTGCTGAAGATGTCAAGAATCTGTATTAATATACAGCAAGAGAGCATAATTGTGTGTCCATCTTCCAGAGCAGCGAAAAATGGAGGGATAATTACCAGCTCGAAAGCCACTCTGTAATTTAGTTCTTACTGTCACCACAGCCCTACACATTAGCATAAATTAAAAGCAGAGTTTATTGTTATCAAAGTGCATTGATATCGCCAGACCCGCTTTCTTTCTTTTAACTGTTTGTCGTGGGTGAGTGACTCCCCAGCTCTCGCTGGGGTCTCCCTGGGGTGGGGAGGAGTGTGCATGCAGGGGCCGCTGGGCTGCCGGGGTGTTAGATCTGGAAGCTCTTGGCCATTTCTGCCATCTTCCCTCGGCACAGATGGGGACAAGGGTCAGGGCATTGCCCCTCTGAAGGGGTCTGGGGTGGCGGGGGGGCTATGATACTAATTCACTTCTCCCATGCAAGCGCTTTGTCTTGCTGGAGCCTTCCAGCTCTTCCCGGAGGGGCTGCTGTCCATCTCAGCGCCCCCTCGCCCCCATCAGTGTCCAGCCGGGTGCAGGGTTGGTGACGGGCACTCAGTGCCAACCTGTTCAACAAAGGGTGAGCGAATGCCCCACGGGTCTCCTCTCCTGGGACGGATGTCAGCAGGGGGCCTTCCTGCTTTCCCGAGTGGGGTCACGGCCAGCTCTGACGGAGATGCTCCTGGCTCCGGTCTAGTTCCTGCTGGAGGCGGGGCAGCTCGAAGTTCGGCCCCTCTGGATTCCCCCTCCTACTGCTGCCGGACTAGCCACCACCGCCACCGCCTCCCCTCGGCCCCATCCGGGTCCTCCCATCCTGCAGACTCACCTCCGAGGAGAGCGGTTCGAGCTCCTCAAGTGTCTTGCTGCCAGGATGCCAGCGACAACGACAGAAATCAGAAATTTCCGTGAATGGGGAACGCGGGGTTTTCTTGCATTCTATCCAGAGAGAGCTGTCCTTCAGAAGGGAATTTAGTGTAATTACCCTAAGGGAGCGATCCTTAAACAGTCAGTCACAACACTGACCTCCTGGTTGAGATCTGACAGCAAAATTACAGGCTGTGTACTCAACAGAAGGGGCATCCTCCTTTGGTGGGGTGGGGGGAGGAGAGAGGAGGAGGGGAAGGAGACGCAGAGGCTTTGAAAAGAAAAGTGTGGGCTTCCAGCTGCCAAGCCCGCGGGTTCTTCTTGGCAAGGCGGGCGTGGGGCAGGGAAAATGTGCCCAGAGGTCCCTTGGTACTTCAGCTGGTTCGTGAGGACACGCTGAGCCAGGCAGCCAGGCTCCGTAAACCTCGGAGCCGTGGTCCGTGATCTTAGCTAAGTTTAATCTTACCGAAGGCAGGGTTTGGAGGGTACTAGGAACTATCCGGTAAACTACTCAGGCATGTTTCTCCAAAGGGATCTGTCTCTCGGTCTCTCTCCCAGTGGCTGAAATCTCACCAGTTCTTGTACTTTTGAGTGAACACATCCTAGACTCCATTAAACTGCCCCCGGGTTACCTAGCAGGACCAACATGCTCATCTGTGACACTCCAAACCCAACATGGACTAACCTGTCAGACGTGCTGGTCTGTCGCGTGGCGGAATTTCACAAGGTAATAGAGACAGTCTGGTGTGTGGACGGATGTCCGTGGACTGTAGAGCCTGAGAAGGAATGGAAGCCGACCCCCAAATCTCACGACGGGGAGGGACCCCAAAAGCAGCGGGTCAAACTCCTCCCAGAGCAGGGCTCTCCTCTGCTCAGCCTCTATCCAGACCCAGCACCTCTGCTCACAGGGCTCCATCAGCAGGAGCTCACAGCTGGAAAGAGGTCCATTTCGCCACGGATTACTGAAAAGTTCGTCCTGCATGGAGGAAAAACTGTTTCCCTGAAATTCCTACCTTCCCTTTGGAGCTCAGGAACAAATCTAAACTTCCTCTAGTGGGACTGCCTTCCGGCTGTACGAAGACGAAGCTCAGCTATCCAACATCTCCTTCAATTCTGGGACGAGCTGGCCCATCGCCATTCACTCGCCCTCCCACGGAAGAGCCAGAAAGGAGTCTGAGAGGACGAGGGAGGGCCTGGAACGCAAATCCAACATTTATTGAGCCTCTCCTGTGCTCCAGGCACAAACACTCCCCATACTACTTCTGTCCTCCCAGCTACCCGGTGAGGGGTGGAGATAGTATTCCCATTTTACTGTAGAGGAAAGAACAACCCAGGACGCTGCCAGGCCCTTACCCTGATGAAGCGCTAGGCAAGGGGCGGAGCCAGGATCGGAGCCCAGACCCCGGATCCCGGCTGAGGCCTTTCCTCGGGAGCCCAGCTGCCTTTGCCCCCAGACCCCTCAGGCCCCAGGAACTCTGCCATGGGTCTGCCTGTATCCCTGCCTTCAAGGTGCTTTGCTCCGCAGATGTCACCTCTCCCTCACTTGTCGGGGGAAGGAATTCCAGGGGAAACCCAGCTCAAGCCCTGCTTCCTCCCTGAAAGCCCTCGGGCCCTCAGTAACTGGTTCAACAACCATGACAGCAAAGTCGGCTGTGAATCCTGACCACGAGACCACGCTCCAGGGCTCTTACTAGGTGCATGATACGGGGCATCTCACTCAGTCCTCCAGGCCTTTCGAGAGCTCTGCCTGGACCCCTGTCCCCTCAGACTGCTGCATCCACTTCCGAGACCACCTTCCCAGCGGGGCCGAAGCCCACCATCTTTCCCCGGTCCCTTCTACCCTGTTCTATTTCTTCCCATAGCTCCTCTCACCTTCTGACGTATAATTTACCCATTACGACGTTCATTGTCTGCTTCCCTCCGTGTTAGGCTCCCAA
>PVKM010047950.1:0-11316 GCA_004027735.1 Carollia perspicillata
AGGCAAAATTACACATAAAAAATTAGATCAAAAAGTGTTTATTTAAAAATGAGAAAATAAACCACAAATCACAAATTTTGAAAAAAATTGATAATTACCAAACATATCCCAAATCTAGAAAAATAAGATATGGTAATTAACTAACTACCTGACACACTTCTACAATGTGATTTTTACATTTTTTGGCCCTAATAATTTGGGTGGTCTCTTCATTTGACAGTTTTGTAATGTCATTCTCTATAGGGAGAATAAATAGGTTTCCTTTCGCACGGTGACTTCTGACTCCATGTACTTCAGACCTGTTTCTCGCACAACCCTTTCACTTTGGGCACAGGCACCCTGGGCCATGCTCACAGTACAGTACGTGCACTGGCCTGGGCCCTTCGTGTGGGATGAGTTAGCATGTTGGTTGGGAAGACCCTTCCACAAACAAACCCACATCTCCATCTGCTGACGAATGGGCAACAAAATGGAGTATTTCAGCCATAAAAGGGAATCTAGTACCAATTCATGCTACAATATGGATGAACCTTAAAAGCATATAAAGTGAAAAGAGCCAACACAAAAGGAACACATATGATTCCATTTATATAAAATATCCAGAATAAGAAAATTCACAGAGACAGAAAATAGATTAGGAGAGGATTATAAGATTACAAACTGGTTTGTGTATGTGGGGGAAGGAATGGGGTATCTTTTGGGGCATGACAAAAATATTCTAGAATTAGGTGATAGTCAACCTTGTACGTGTACTAAAGTCACTGAATTGTTTTCTTAAAAGGGTCAGTTATATGAGTTATATATCAATTTTTTAAAAAGAGCATTCTTGAAAACCATTCCTATATTCAAACAGTGAGAATAACTGTACCAGAAGTGCCTGCAAAATATATCAATATATTACACTGAATTCAGATTCAATGTGTCTTTAATTTAGCATCCCGTTAGCCAGATCCCAAAATACACTGCTCCCCACCCTTTTTTTTTTCAGAATGCCTTTGAATGCCCTGTGATCTGACCAAGAGAACAGTCGGGGTCCTGGAAGGGGACTCAAACTGAGCCCTCTGACACTTAAGCACCATAGTTAGTCCCTTCTGTCCAGTCACCCACCTCCACCTACTCACTCTCACCCCTATGCAGGCCACACATATTTACATTTTAGAAAATGGTCAAGGGGTCCTGCATCTTTTTATAGAGCTTCTTGAAAATAAAGCAATGATTTCTTAACTAAGTTATTAAATCCTATGTACCTCGTATCTCAATGGACAGATATACTTCTGGCTAAAGAGAGAGAGAACTTGAAAAGGTTTCTTTTTTCTTTTTCTGGACTTTGCAATCCTTTCCCATGAAACAGAGAGTAGCCTCTGATTGGAATGTCTTTTCAACAGGATCTGCCTCTTTGCAGAGGATCAAAGCCCAATTTCATTTCACCACAGAGACCTAAGGAGAATTCCAGAGCCCTGCAAATACTCTCTGTATGGATGAGTCAGCCCCTCCAGCTGACCCTCCCCCTCGGGGAATCCCTTCTTCCAAGCCGTAGCCTGACCAGGTCGTGTACCTACCTAGCTGGCTCTTCTCCTGCTCAGTTGGATTGGATGCAGGGGTCCATAAATTCTCCAGCTGCCCAAACGAAAGTGCTTCTCAGCCTGGAGGAGGCAGCTCTGCCAGAACCAGGGGCTTGAAATTCACTTACCCGGAGATTAGATAATTCCAAACTCCAAAAAGCAAGCAGAGGTCTTTCTTTCTGACCTTGAGTGTGTTTCTGATGTTGACTGACCCATTTCCCAACAACCTAAGGTTATGCTTTTGGGTGCAAACTTCTAACTTCCCACTCAAATATTAAGAAGAAATCAGCGTTGAGAAAATAAGTTCTCCCTGCTCCCCAAGCAGACTGTCAGTCCTCTTCTTATCCGCAAAGAGGAATGAATAAACACCAATGCCAATGACCATCTCAGGGCTGGCTTCTGAGATGCCTGGATGGTTTCGTGAGAACTAAGACTTTCACCTCAAAAAGAAAATCTTAGAAATTGTTGTGCTTAAAAACTAGATTAAGAGTTTGGCCTGGGCTGGTGTGGCTCACTGGATTGAGTGCCCACCCGTGAATCAAAGGGTTGCAGGTTCAATTCCCGGTCAGGGCCATGCCTGGGTTGTGGGCCAGGTCCTTGACTGGGGGCATGTGAAAGGCAATCAGTTGATGTATTTCTCAGACACCCATGTTTATTTCCCTCTTTGTCTCCCTCCCTTCCCATCTCTCTAAAATAAATAAGTAAAAAAATTTTTTTCGAAGAGAGTTTGGTCATAAATAACTTAAAAAATGAAATTTGAGGAGGTTGGATTGAATATCTGTAGCCCAGACCCATCTGAGAGGTGGGAACAGACTATGGGAATGGACACCTGGAGGCTCTGTAAAGCTGCAGCAGAAAGGAGTCCAGGGCAACAGACACGGTGTAGATACCGTAGCAACAGCAGCCAGGCAGCAATGGTAGGATGTTTGCCTCCAGGCTCCATCAGGTCAGAGACAGGGCAGCAGGTAACCCATGCGACCTTAGGAGGGAGTGGTGAGTACCAGCATCTCGGAGACCAACCAGCAAGGTGCACTGCCAGAGGACACAGCCTGTCCTTCCTCCTACTGAAAGCAGGGCAGAGTGCAACTACAAGGGCAACTCTTGCCTCTTCCCCAGGCTGACCATGAGGCAGATGTGACAGAGAATCCAACAGGGAATCTCTCGGCTACATAAATAAGCCTACAGCCAAGACACGTGGAGTATTTAAGAAAATCAACCTCCACAAATGGAGACAATGAAGAAAAGAAGTGAAAGAACTTATGTGATAAAACAAAGTTAGTGGAACAATCTAAACAGCCCTTAAAGGCTAGAACCCAGTTTCCTTACTCTCAGGCCACCAGTCTTTCCCCTTCTTCACATTGCAATCCATTTCCAAACTGGGCACTCCCTATACAGTACAAACATTTTAGAGACATTTCTTTATTTTCCCAAATAAAGAAATTTTGGAAAAAACTTGCATGGGTAAGGAAGGTCCACACAAATAGATACCTACTTCATCTCCTCATTTTCTATTTCAAAGATGGGGCGCACCATGCATCCTAAAATATCTGCACTCCCACTCTACGCACAGGCCAGGACTCCCTAATCTCCTGAAATGATTGCCACGTCCAACTCTTTTCCCTGTCTTCAGGGTCTACTCCCTGCCCTTCTAACTGTCCTCTGCACTTTTAGATTGATGAAACTATCTAAAACGCAAAATCCGATGACTCACTCTGACTGCTCCAAAACTTCGTAATGTCTTTTCTGAGCTCTTTGCATGAAGTTCGAATTTCCTAAAGTGACGTACAAGACCCCACAGGATCTGGCCCCTGCTCGTTTGTCCAGTTTATCTCTTGACACACCGCAACCACCCCACCCCATCCTTTTTGCTCTGTGACTCATCCATGGCAAAATTCTTTCACCTCTTCCTCTCTTCTCCAAGCTTGCCGTTTTTTCTGCTAGGGAGAGTTTTTTCTTTTCTTTTCACAAGGCTGACTCCTTCCTATGCTTCAGGTTTCAGCTCTGAGAAGCCCTCTGGGGCTCCAGAGTCAGCAGTGCCTCTCCTATGCTCCCATGAACCTATGTGCCTCACTCTGCATTTATCTCTCCGGACCATGAGTATTCTCGTCTGTGTCCCCTCTACCATATAAACCCCAGAGTGCAGAGACTCCTTTGTTCTTTGTTTTAGTCACAGGTGAAGAAAGAGAACATGATGACAACCTTCTGAATAGGCAAGCTGCCTGGTACCTTTACCTGAGGTTTTGTGGTACGCTGTGATATGATTCGGAGTCCAAAGGAAACATGGCCATTTTCTTTTACAGAGTGGATTTGCAAACTGTTGGCAGATCTACCTTGATTTATAGATCATCTATTCATTCAATAAATTCATCCAACAAATACTCTGGAGGGCTAGGAATATTCCATATGCAATAAAAGAATACTCACAAATCCTGTAGGATTTAATTCTATAGGAAATTACATGGCCATCAGCCACCTTTTTTCCACCAGCCCTCCCCACGACCAACTTGCCATTCTGCTGGAATCTGCCTGTTGCTAAATCCTGTTGGTATAGGACACCATGTTTCCTATCCATGTTTCATTTTTCATTTAAACTTTTTAATAATGGAGATTTCAAACATATAAAAAGTAGAGAGAATAGGATAATGAACCCCTGAATACCTAACACACCAACACATAGCCAAGTCATGGGTTTTTTTTTGTTTTTCCCACTGCCCATGGGGTTATTCTAAAGCAAAACCAAACATCAGTCATTTCCTCCATAAATCCTTTCTGAAGGCAGAGGGTTTTGTGTGGACTTGCAGAATGGATAGGTCACAGACATTGGAAAAGAAGCAGTGTGGCATCTTAAATGAGAATAAAAGCACAATGGGATTTGGTCAGGAAATAAGCATTGTAAATGGTTAGAATGGAAAGAAGGGTGAACAGATCAGGTGGAAATGAGTATGAAAAGTCAAATGCCAGCCCGATGACCTGGGCTGCTGAAGAGAAGTTTTCATTAGATATTTACCCAAGGTTTTAGGTGTAACATGAGTTGAGCCGTGTTCAAGTGAGAATCATCGGGGGGTGGGAGCAGTGGGTCCTGGGAACCCAAGGACAACAGTGAGTAGAAGGTGGAAGAGCATAAAGGGGTCTATTATTATAATTCAGCACGAGGAGGCCTAGACCACCTGGTGATGGTAGAAGTGGAGAGGGGGGAGGGGTGAGGATGCATTTTAAAGATTGAAGGGACAGAATTCATTGCCTGACTCAACAGAGGGAAAGAACAAGAGAGAGCTATGAGGCTCCGAGGCTCTGGGCAGCTTGGAGACCGAATGTGTCGTTCACAATGTCGAAGAAAGTGGGAGGGAGAGTCGTTTTGGGAGATTGCAAGTTTTACTTTAGATTTCATTATGGGATATCCAAATACACGTGTTTAGTAGTCTGGTGGAGAGGCAGGATTGGAACTTGGTGAAAGCGATGTACAAAGTTTCCATTGCTCCACCTAAAATTAGTTGTTGAGGTCAGACATCTTTATGAGTTTTATACATGCAGAATGGAGAGGGCAAGAGGGAGAGAGGATGGGGAAAAGAGCAGAAGGAAAAGGGAAGGGAGGAGAGAACAGGGCAGGCGGCAGGGAAGGAAAGGAGAGAAAAGAAGAAGAAAAGGAAAGCAGAGGAAAGGAGGAGAAGCAAGAAGAAGGAGCAAGTCAGGAAGAAGAAGAATCATGGTTAAGATGGGGGAAAAAAAGGGTAAAAGTCCCAGGATAGTAAAATCATCTCAGAAGGCAAAGATGAGTGCTTCTCTAAAAAGAGGGATTTTGGTCGTTGGTGAGACGGGTGGTTGGAAAAGCCCACTGAATATGCATGATGTCATGTACTGTATATTCACAAGGCACACAAGGCCACATTCAATCTGCTGACCTTGAGGGCAGAGCACAAGGCTCATTTGTTTCCTCCTAGCCCCTGCCTCTCAGGAGAAGGAGAAGCCTGTATTGGGAGAGGTTTAATTCTTGAATCAAGCTAGTTGTTAGCTGTGTTGTCAAATAGGCTAGTTTTTAAAAACCAAAAAAAAAAAAAAAAAAAGCTGCTTATAGTCACTGTAGTAAGTGGATGGTGGGTAATAGGTTTGGAAGAAAAATGAGTCCCCAGTTTGCTGTCAGGAATTCAGTGGCAACGCCAGGGCTTGCCAGTGGAGAAGAACCAACCCTGCGTGGGAGGATCGGGTTAAGCCCCACCGGCACTGGGATTCAGACAGGGCTTCCTTGTGCGATTCCCCTTTAGGGACTCCAGGGAATGTAAATCTAGTGTCTAACTGCATAAAACAAACTGAAGGCCTGTAAGTCATATCGATCATGAGATTTTTATCACGGCATGGAGTAAGTGACATTACGAATACAAGCAGGAGGAAGATAGCCCTCAAAAAATAAAAGTCCTAACAGTCGAATGTCTGTTGGGTGTATTACCGGAATCGTGTGGAAGGGAGGGAGTCGGCACCGGCACCGGAGTGACAGTGTGGAGAGAGACGGAGCTCCTTAGAGGAGCTGGTTAGCTCACCAGATTATTGTATTCGTTTAAATTATCTTTTGGAAATATCCAGTTTCCTCTTTTTCCCTATGTTTACCAAGATTTATTTTTTCTATTGTCTTTAAAACTCTGCTGATTTAGAGATAGCTAAATCTACTGACTTGATAAGATTCAGGTTTAATTTTTTTAGGCAAGAATACTTCCCAAGGTGTGCTGGGCTTTTTCTGCTGTAGGGCACGATCACCTAGTTCAGTTGTCATGATGATAACAAGATCCATCAGTAAGCCCCAGTGACGGCAGTCTAAGACTTCTATTATAAAGTGCTTCATTAGCTTTTAACCTAAGTGTCTCATCAAACCCTGATTGTTGTTGCCTAGATTCATTATTTCAGTAGGTGTCGCAGACTGATGATTTTTAAAATCCTCTCATTCCTTCTGCATGTACTGGTTGGAATTCTTCTATAAAGTACTTTTCCTTGTCAACAACTTGGTTATCCTGAAATCAGCACGTGCAGAAAAGGCAGGACAAATTCTTGATATTTTCATTTTCAAGAAATAAGTTGGTCTTAGGCACTCTCCAAAGACAACTGATGAAATATTTTTTAAAAAAATGAATAAATGTGTGAATCTTTAGGTATCTGACATGTTCTAATTCTTTTCCTGCTGGAATTTCCTCATCTCTGGTCAATGGGAGACTCAAGGGTGGCCGTGGTGGCTTTTGGTGTGACCCCACGTGTTTGGAAAGGATCCTTGTTTCTTCTTTGACAGAAAACAATGTCCCAGACTTACTCTCTGATTTCTTGCCCCTAGACTTGGAATCAGGCATTTTCCCAGAAAGTTCCAGGTTCTCTTAGTGGGGAATGATGTAATTAGATGCCATGACCTAAACATTTGCTGTGCTTATTACTCCTGGATTGTCATTACGTCTAGGTCTTTTCAAGGGGCAGAGTGATGACATATGCATTTTTTATTTATTTTAAGAGAAAAAACGAGTTCTGTATAAAAATAATATAAAGGGAACCACATCAAAATGGAGTTGGAGCTGCCACTCCAAAGGAACAGCCTTGCATGTCTTACTCCTCAAACCTTTGGGATGTGAAAACCGGGCAAAGTCACTGTCGGGCTGGGCAGAAAGCAGCATGGCCCTCAAAACAACTCTTTGCGAAGCTAACCGGAAAGCAGACATTATGACCACAAGCTGAAAATTAAAGGCATTCTTTAGAATTAGCATTACTATGTTAGCTTATCTATATCTATAGAAATCTTTTCTATTTACGTAATTGTTCCCCTTCCCTTTCCCATAAATACCCCTTGCCTTCACCTCCTAATTGGAGCACTATTTGGGTTTCTGCCTGAATCAGTCCTTCCCACAGAGCTTTTCATTTAGATCTCAAATAAATGCTTGTGGCCTCTCACTTTGGCCTTTTATCTTTAGGTTAATAGTTCACACAGATAGTTACTGTTCATATGGGAAATTATGGGGTTTTCATTTAACTTCTTTGATTTTATTCATTTATTTCAGTAACCTTACTAATATCGGTAATACTATGATTTAGTATCTCTTGTTTTTGAAGCAACAGCCAAAGATTCACTAGATATTTAAGAAAATCTGAACCATGAAAACAGAAATAACAAAGGGAAAAAAAGAAAACTCAGTGCAGAAAGGAACTATACCTTCAGAAGCATAATAGACATTGCCTCCATATAATTGTTGCAAAGAAAGCTCAACCTACATTCTGTAATGTGTCAAACTACAGCTAATAAGTAATCATTATCATCATAGAAATCAAGTTGGTTAGCAAAGGAAAACACAAGATACGAATATAAAACCAAATAAATAAAGTTAAAATTCTGTAATCATACATTGGAAATACCAATTGGAATTCAGTCTTTCTTCTTTTCAAAGGTATATTTCTTCACTGTTTACTCTGAGAAATCCAAAAACGAAGACAATGTGGTAGCAAAGAATATCACTTCTATCCACAAGACAGTCCCTCAATACCTCTTCCCAATTAAAAGAAACTAATGATTCTTGAAAAAATATCACAAGGATGTGTTGATATAAGAACGGTCTAAACCAGTAGAGAATTTGTATGAGTTTATTTGAACCAATAAGACCACAGGTTGAGAAAATGCTCTGGAGAAGAAGAGTTTTGTAGCTCAGACTCAAAGAAGGAGTCTGATTTTGTACATCAGACTCAAAGAAGGAGATATAGGGAGGGATACATTAAATCCATTGGTGGTAGGTTAAGGGGGCAGGGAGAGCAAAGTGGGGACATCTCTGGGATTGGAAAGAAGGTAAAACAGAGAGATGCATTCTTATTTTACATTGGTGGGTGCAGGATAACACTTACAGCACATGGAGATGGTATGTGGGGAGCAAGAGAACAATGAGGGGCTCTGTGGTCTGTGCCCTGGTACAGTGGGTGTGCCTTGAGGGGTCTGGACAAGACTGACATTTGGAAGGTCTGTATCATAGCTGCAAAGAGACAATAGACAATCTCACCCAAGGTAAAGATTGACCTTTGTCAAGGAAGCTACAGGCCAAGGACGTGACTACCCACTTTGACCTATTTTTACTTCAGAATTTCTATGTCCAGACCATTCTATGTGGTTACTTTCCATCTCTGGGTTTGTAAGGCCCACCAAGCAGGCCTCCCCTGAGCTTGTGGGGGTTAATATGTGGCCTCTTTTTCATCCACAGATGCATTAAGCCAAATCTAGCATGTGGGAAATTCTATGGAAACTTATGACCTAATTTCATCTACAAATAAATGTCATGAAGAAAAAAAGAGTGTGTTAAGTGTAGATCCTGTTTATGTTCTGTGGTATAATAAGAAATATACTATTTGGTCTTTGTCCATGGTTACTGACACGGAGCTCCTAAAACTGTTGGAATTTCCTGGATGCTTGTATCTTTTGTCATTCTAAGGAAACACTTTAGTGCGCAACAGAGTTTATGCTAAATGACGTGACTTACAGTGGGGGCCTCTGGTGACCCGAGGATGGGGACGGTCACCAGAAAGACCTAGTGATTAGAGGCTTGGAACTTCCAGCCACACCCACCCAGCTCTGGGATGGGGACATGGGGAGGGGCGGTTGGGCTGCAGATTAAGTTCTATAAAGACTCTTGAACAACAAAAATTGCTAATCTTCCAGATGAGTGAAGATATCCATATGCCAGGAGGGTGGTGCACCCCAGTTCCTCTGGGACAGAAGCTCCTGCTCTTGGAGCCACTGGACCCCACCCTACCTATCTCTGCATTGGGCTGTTTGTCGTCTGCATCCCTCACAATAAACCGGTAAACAAAACTAAACATCTCTCTGAGTTCTACCAGCCGCTCTAGCAAATTAATCCAACCTGAGGAGGGAATGGTAGAAACCTCCAATCTGTAGCCAGTCAGGAGCGCAGGTAACAGCCTGGACTTGCAACTGGCATCTGAATTGGGGCCGTCCAGTGGGACTGAGCCCTTACCCTGTAGGATCTGATGCTGTCTCCAGGTAGATAGTGTCAGACTGCGTGAAATTTGTAGGGCTCCCATTCAGTGTCTGCTGAGAACTGGAGGATTCCTTGGTAATGTTGGAAAAATGCACACATATCTGAGACCTCCAACTTGAACCAACTTAACAAAAGACATATTCAGACAACTGGAGAAAGCAGAACACTGGGTATTATGTGACATTAGCAATTGCTGATTTTATTGCACATGGCAGTCCTATTGTTATGCTCTTGAAAAGTCCTTATTGGCTAGCAATATATTCTGAAGTTTTTACAGTAGAAATGGTATGATATTTGGAATTTGCTTCAATGTATTCGTGGGGAAAAGTGGAGGAGACAAAAGTAAAACAAATTTGGCAAAACACTGATAAATGTTGAAGGTAGGTGGTACAGGTTCATCATACGATCCTGTCACTTTTCTGTCTGTTTGAAAATGTCCTTAAATAGAAAGGTTTTTTAAAAAGACTTTATCTAGAAATACTAAATACTCAAGTAAATGGAGAAATATAGGATGCTTAAAAGAAAAGCAATTAATTAATTAACAGAGCACCAGAAAGCAAGAAAGAATCCAGCACAAATCCCATGTCCCAGTTCCAGCAAGCAGCAGGATGTGCCTGAAATTCCCCTAAATCCCTGCTTCAGGGCCTGGAAGGGACTCCAGATGTCTCTTGACCTCAGGCCTTTCTTGCGTAGGGCTGCAGGGCCATAGGGCCACAGGGCCACAGCTTGTGCCGGGCCCTTTGTGCAGCAGGCTGCACAGGCAGCCTCATAACTCACAGAGCCCTTTGGGTCCCCGTGAATAGTTGGTCACATTCTCCACATTTTCATGCAGATGACACTGCGTAGGGTGGAGACTGGAGTCTGGGGCAGTTGATTAGGAAATCACAAGGGCAGCTCAGGAAAAAAAAATCTCCCTAAGGGACCCACAGGAAACCCGCATAAACTACATCCCTTTGGGGCTGTTCCTGCCCCACGGTGGTGAGCTTGTCTGGCTGCGGTGGCCCTCTCTCCAGCTGTGGCTCCCCTGCCAGCTGCTGTTTCCCCTCAGTCCCTCTCCTCCCACCCAAGGTGGGGGGGGCCTTCATTCCATTTAGAGAACTCCTGGTGTTTCCTGGCGGCCAGTGATGACTCATTTTTATTCCCTTGAATCTTCTCCATGGCCAGAGCATTGTTTTCCATATCCTTCCACCCCCTAGCAAAGAACAAAAGGCAATATTCGGTATTCTGGCTGGAGTCTGCGCTAGGCCATCACAGCCCATACATGGGGTGGGCCCAGAGTCCTGCCAACTCCCTTATACTTCACACAGCACTTTGAGATGAACTTGAACAGTAGGATACATTTGCTTTCCGGTTGAAGTGATGGGTTATATGATTCATCTGTTCCCTAAGATTTCCAGATATAGTCATGAAGTCTGACCTCTACCCCTGATGTAAACCCTTGTGTTTATAAGAAGTAACCTAAGTAATTTACCACATCTTTAAAGTTGAAATCATGCTTCCCGTCCCATGAGTTTGTGAGCTCAGCAAGATAAAATATTCTCTGTTGCAAATCCACCATGCCTGAAAAGTTGGTAGAGTTGAAATAAGTCTAATAAGGCAGGTTCAAATACCTTCTAACGCAAGAATTTTATCTTTTCTTCTCTACCCCAAAGTATGGCCAGATCCATGCGACCTTCAATTGCATCTTATTTCACTTTGTGATTGTAACTGAAACCACACTTAATTTTAGCAAAGTTTAAGTATGAAAAACTTAC
>PVKM010047951.1:0-11318 GCA_004027735.1 Carollia perspicillata
TGGGGCGAGGGAGGGGTGTTAGGCAGTGCAGCTGCGGGCGGGGTAGGAGCGGAAGAGGCCTTGTGGCACCACTTCCTTTTCTGGCCCCTCGCCCGCCCCTTTGGTAACCAGGACTGGCTACCCAGTGCCCTCTTGGGGTGCACACAGGACCTGCTTTTGAGGGCCCACAGATCTCAGTTCCTGGTTGGGAGCCACTTGAACAGGGAATCGGTAACTGGAGTATGTAGTTACCCTGGTGCTATAGTTCTGGGGGGGGGCACAGTCTGTCCTTACCAGCTCTGACAGCCCCACCCAGCCCTGGACCGCTCCTTGCCTGCCCCGCCCCACCGAATGACCGCTGAGACCACAGCTGAGCTCCCAAAGTGTGTGTGTATTGGGGCAGGGGGTTGGAGGGCGTGAGAAGTGCACTCAGCTGAAGCCGAGCATCCGCAGCGGCCTGAGTCCACCACGCGGGCCTTCATGGAGCTCCGACAGGGTGCCGAGGCTCCGTCGCTCAGAGCAGGGCCTGTGTTTGCAGAGCACCATGTGCTTCTTCCCGTCCCTTTCACATCTCGTCCCTTCCTTGACCTACATCACACCATGGACAGGGGACCCCTGAACAGCGCGGGGGTTAGGGTTACTACCCCCATTGCAGTAGAAAGTCCAGGTTTAACGTAGTCGGCCCTACATGTAGGCGGGTGCCCAACCGCCAGTTGACCCTCGAACGACGCGGGTTCGAACTGCTCGGATCAATTGGAAAAAATCCATTGCAGTTCAAACCCGTGTTGTTCAGGGTCAGCTGCGTATCTCTCGGAGGGTCATGACAGGTGGTGACATTCCCAATGCACAGATCAGAAGGTGGAAACGTGGAATGGAAAGTGACACAGAGCTAGCACGAGGCCAGCACCTTTACTTAGCACCCGTAATCTGCCTAGGGACGCTGCAAGCACCAGGGGGCTGAAGTGCTCACCGGTGAAGCAGACAGACCTGGTGTGGCGTCGGATGGAACTGACAGGACCAGTTAGCATTTCCCGAGCGATTTGTATGTACTGGGGCCTGTGTTGACTGTAACTGTGGGTTACAGTCATGCGTGTGTGTAGCTGTCATCACTTCCAGCCAGAAGGCTCCTGAGCTTATGGCCATGCTTTGGCTACTCTTAGCCCTTGCGGTCATGCCCGGAGGCCCTCCTGGACAGTCCGGGGCAGTGTGTGAGCTGGCAGTTGTGGGGTAGAGGATTCCATGACTTTCCAAGCCCCTGGAGCAGCCTGGGTAACATGCAGAGGCCGGGTGAGACACACATCTGCAAAGGACAGTGCGGCTCTGCCTGAGAGTGGAGCGGGGGAGGCGGAGGAGACCACAGAGCGCTGGTCCGCAAAGTGTGGCTCCCAGAGCAGGAGCATTGGCGGCACCTTGAGGACGCAGTAGAGATGCACGTTATCGGCCCCAGCCCAGACCTGCTGAATCAGAGACTCTGGGTGGGTCCCAGCAACCTGTGTCTACCTTCTGGGTAGCTCTGGTGAATGGTGAATTTGAGGATCACTGGCACAGAGCTAGGGACCTTGCGCAGGTGGGAGGCCAGGCGGTAGAGTGGGAAGCACGTGCACTGTGGGGTCAGACCTCCGAGGTTCAGAGTCCTGACCTGAAGCTCGGCGGCCGAGTGAGACGGGACTCGGCGCTGCCTCTTCCCCCTCCCTTGAGGAGAGGTCGTGTAGGTCCTTAATCTTTCCTGTATAAGAATCAACTGGATGCTTTTGCAAATGCAGTTTCCTGACCTCTGGAAATCTAATTTTTCAGGTCAGCGCAAGGCCCAGGAATTTATAGTTTTAACGGGCTCCCAGGTGGTCCTGATGTGGGTGGTCCGAGGGCTATTCTGGGAAGCCCTGATGGAGAGGGCCTTACATGACACCTTTTATGCAGGTGGCTGTGACTGTGTCTGTCTCCGGAGCACCTCAGGGGGTACTGGGGAGGTACTGAGCTGGACGCACTTGCCTGGGGAAGGGGCTCCCCAACTTACAGGCTCGCACTGCCAACACTCCCATCCAGTGAGTCTGACCTGGGAGCAGTGTAGAAGGCCAGACGCCTGGGCAGAGCCAGCATGGTTTGCAGTGGTGGGTATGTGAGGGCAGCACCTGCGTGGTGGGCCTATTTACACCCCAGGGTCGGGGGATACCTGCTTCCCTCTCCCTAGTTAGTGTAACTGTTTTCCTGCCATGAGACCTGACCTTGTGGGTGGAGTGGGGTTGGGATGTAGGGACCGGCTACAAGGTGGGTCCCATGAAAAGTGGTGTGGCACTAGAGCCTGGTGTGGAACCCGAGAGGATTTGGGACCTGGAGACAGAGATCCCTGATCAGCCTCCTTGTCCACACTGTTTTGGGGGTACATAGAGGTGGGGGCCATGGCCTTGTTTCAGGGAGATCTAGTTCTGCCCCCTCTGTAGCCAGAGCCTCCTACCTAGGCTGCTCTCACAGCCCCCTCTCTGAGGGGCTTGAAGGACTCGGCTTAGCTTGGTTACTGGATGCTCCCAGGGTGCTATTCCCCTAGCCACCACCAGGGGTCTCTGAGGCTCCCTGCAAACTTTGCCCATCTGCTTTAATCTTTGCTGTCCCTGCCTGGGCCATGAGTGGCCTCAGCACTGTCCGACCTGGAGATGGCTCAAGAAGTCACCAGGATCCACGGGGATTGGGTGGGTGCCCACCACCAGGAGTCACGCCTGTGGTCTAAGCATCAGCTAGGGGCAGTCCCCAAGCAGATGCTCACCAAGTGGCCATTCTGACTTCCTTCCCCACCCCCACCTCAGGACAGCCAGCCTGAATGGTGCTCCCCCCTCTTTCTTCACTGGCATTGATGGGAAACACAGGTCATAGCTTGGGAATGTGGCCCTGGGCAGGAGCGACAGGAGGAGGGAGAAGGACATGTGACCTCTCAACAGCTTCCCTACTCCTGCTGTGTGTCCAAGCCCCTTCCTCAGCCCAATTCGGATGGGTGCTGGTTGTGAGCCGTTACGGGGGGGGGCAGCCCCTGCCTCCTGACTGTCGTCCCTGGAGGGGCCGATGGGGTGAAGCACAACTGCCAACTGGTGGTGCCAGCAGGGGCAGTGTTGGGCTCGGGCCCAGGGCGTGTGGTGGCTGCTGCGTGCAAGGCAGAGGTGGGGTTCTGGGCCCGCGCAGGTGGAAGGGGTGTCTCTGAGAGGCAGGTCGAAGGTCCTGACCGTTCTCTGATTCTCAGCACTGGAGGCAACAGGGTGTATGTAGCCTGACTCTGTATGTTGGTGTTTGGGTCAGAGCAAGGGGCACCCGCGAGGCCACCTGCCTTTCTTGCCTCCTCTGGTGGACACACTGAGATGAATGGATCAGGGCTAGTGGCCTGCACGCTGCAGTGCGGCGCCACCCCCATCGTTCCCTGGGGACCAAGGCCCTGACGCTTTGAACTGAGGCGCCACTGAGGGGGCTCTGTGCTTGTCAGGGTCCAGAAGCTGTAAGGAGAGAAAAGGCAGAGCCTGCTGCTTGGGAATGAGCAGGGTGGCTAAATTCAGCCCGGCTGCCTCTGTCCCTCCCCTCTCCTCCCCCTCCACTCCAGGCTCAGGCTGCTTGTGGTCTCAGCAGGCACCACCTCCCCAGCCAGCTGCCTGCCTGCCACCCAGCCTGTCCCCTGCAGGCCAGCCCCCACCACCTCCTTCCCCTCTTCGGGCTCCCTCCCCTCCCCCAGGACCTCCTGCGGTGCCTCGGCAGGGTCAGCCAGTGAGTGGGGCTGGGTAGGCTGCGCTCTTTGCTCCCTAGGGAGCCCGGTGGGGTGGGTAGTGGGCAGGCAGCAGAAGGGCCTGGTGCCAGGGCAGAGCCTTCGGGACAGGCACAGGCTGGGGTTCATGTGCAGAGTCTCCCGGTGAGTTGGGGTGCAGCACCGTGGGGGGCTGGACCACAGGGGTTTGGGGTGGGGGAACTAGGAGGAGGGGCCAGGGGGCTGTGGCAGATTCATGTCTGTATTTGGCAGTCGGCTAGGAGCCAGCTCAGTGAGGCTGGGCCACTGGCCAGTTGCAGGGGAGGGCGTCAGGGCCCTGGGGACACCCCTCCCCCAAAGACACGCTGGTGCCCCCTCCTCTTCCCCAGGCTGAGCTGCCTTTCTCTGTGGGTGACTCAGACTCTGCTTTCCCATCCCCCGAGAGTCTTGGGGTCCATGCTTTAGGGCTGGGGCCAACAGGTGCCCTGGGGTATCTGGGGCAGGAAGCTGAGAAGGGAGAGGGGGAAGGGCAGGCTGGACAGTGTTAGCTCATTGGCCCTGGCACTGAGGTCAGGATGGGGCTCGTCTGAGGTGTGTGTTCCTCTGCACTAGACCCAGCTCACCGAAGAGATGGGGGTCCTGGTTGTGCCACTCTGGGGTCCTGAGATGTGAACCGCCTGCATTAGGAGCCTGTGATCTGTGCCAGGAATGTGGGTTCCGGGCCCCAGTGGGATTCCAAGTCTCCCACGAGGCCCAGGAGTGGCCCCTCTGCTGCCTGAGTCCTGGGCCCCAGGCCCTTCCCTATGGTTCCCCTGCTCGGGAGGACCAGCAGGGTCAGTGTTGGGAGAGTTGGGGACAGAAACACCTGGCAAGGTCACATAGCAAGCGAGTGCGAGCCATCTCCCCTCTTGGGCACTGCCATTCCAGACCTTCTCACGTCCTTGACCCTCAGGCCGATCCATTCAGCTCCCCTAGTCTCTCTGCCCCCTTCCTCTTCCGGCATCTCTCTGAGTGCTACTGTCTCCCCTCCGTCTCTGTTGCAGGTGGGTCCACATCCCCTTTCAGCAGCCCCATCACTTCTGACGAGGAGTACCTGAGTCCCCCAGAGGAGTTCCCGGAGCCTGGGGAGACCTGGCCCCAGAGCCCCGCCATGAAGCTGAGTCCCAGCCAGAACCGCCGCTCCTCAGACACTGGCTCCAAGGCACCCCCCACCTTCAAGGTCAGACCCCTGAGCCCAGCCTCAGCCCTCTGGCTACCTCCATTCCTTCGTGTGGCCTCTTGTTCTCAGGACCACCCCAGGCTCCAGTACCCCCTGGAACGGGGCCCCATTAGCCCTGTTCACCCAGGGCCAGCCTCAGTCAGCCCGGGGTGGAAGAGGCCTCTGCCCCAGATCCCCCACGCCCAGGAGCTGAAGCTGGGCCCTGACACTTTGGGGTCCCCTTCAGGTCTCCCTTATGGACCAGTCAGTAAGAGAAGGCCAAGATGTTACGATGAGCATTCGTGTGCAGGGGGAGCCCAAGCCGGTCGTCTCCTGGTGAGTAGCAGCCACTCACCACCGCCTGCCAGCTCCCCTGACTCCAGCCTTGGTCCTGAGAGACTGGGCTCTGGGTAGAGGGGAGCGGCCCTTTGGGACCTCCCCATGATCTGTGGGGGGCCACATCCCAGGTACAGTGGTGCCACTCCCCGTAACCCGCCCCTGCCTCTGCTTGGGGTTCAGGGCTTCCTCCTCAAGGGAGGGGCTGGGGAACAAATGGTCTCCTGTCTGTCCACTTGGGGTGAACAGCCTGGAGCCACCTTGCTCCTGAAAAGGCTGCCCCCCGCCCCGGCCCCTTGACAGCAGGCCGAGCTTTGAGGCCTGCCCTGTCCCCAGCCCCGGGCGAGGCCGAGATGGGAGCATTTGTCTCTGAGCCGCCAGAGCCCGCAGGAGTTAAATGTGGGCCTCCTCCACCGTGCTCCTGTGCATCCCGGGGGCCCGGGACCTCGATTGGTTTGCTTGGGTCTTTGTATTGGTTTGGGCTCTGTTTTTCATTTGTAATTGATTGTCTCGTCCCCAGTGGGATTTCCTCACGTTGTAAGTTATCTCAATCCCTTTTAGAAAGTGGGGGAGCTGCCGTTCATTCTGAGTAAATAAGAATAAACCATGAGGGAACTTCAGAGCCATCACAAGCCAAACAGCACGGCACTGCTCTAAGCGCAGTTAGGTTCCTGGGGCGGAGAGGCCCCGTGGGCGGCCATGGTCTTGAAGTTCCTGGTGAAGGTGGGATGACAGTCAGAGTGAAGCCCTAACCTGTAATTCAGGGGTGCCCGCGGGCTGTGCGACAGACCTGGGGAGGGGACACATGACTTGCAGGGAGGAGCGGCCGGCTTGGGTCTGTCCCCCACTTGCCCTGGACAGGCAGGGGAGGACCTTGGGCCCTGGGGCTGAGTTCTTGCCCTTCTGCCAGGCTGAGAAACCGCCAGCCCGTGCGTCCAGACCAGCGGCGCTTTGCGGAGGAGGCAGAGGGCGGGCTGTGCCGCCTGCGGATCCTGGCCGCGGAGCGGGGCGACGCCGGCTTCTACACTTGCAAAGCAGTTAACGAGTATGGCGCTCGGCAGTGTGAGGCCCGCCTGGAGGTGCGAGGTGAGTACCTCACACTCTCTGTGAACCCCCCAACCTGGCCCGGCCTTGTTCCTGCCCAGTTGCCAACTTTATGGGACAAGGGCCTCAGAGATCCCCAGCTTTAGCTGCCTATGTCCTAGTTGAATAAACGGAGGTCCGGAGAGGGGAAGTGACTTGCCCAGGCCACACAGCAAATTGCTCAGTGCTCAGCTTACTGCACGGTACTGCCCTCCCTCACACTCAGTCATGCCTGCCCCTGACGCCAGCCAGAGACCTGCTTCCCCCCGACTGGCCATCCCCTCGCTGCACTCTCCGAAGCCTTCGTCGCCCTGCCCTTCCAAGGCCCCTCCCTCACACCCACCCCCCTCTCTCCCATTGCCCCTTGGCCACCCCCGACCCCCGACCCATCTCATTGCTGTGCAGACTCTCTTGTGGTTGGAAGTGTCTGATAGTTGGACCCGTTCGGAGGGGCCCTTGGGGTGACTTGGGCATGGAGCATCTCGGGGACCCCAGGGGTGCCAGGGTGAGCAGAGCTGTGCAATGTGCAGAGGGCTGGGTCCCAGAGTTAGGCATAAGGGCAGGAGACCCTTCAGGCGTCCAGAAGGCAGGCCCTAGCCAGGCTGCCCTCGGGGGCTGGTGCTTTTCCTTCCCAGGACTGGCCGTTACCCCACCTTTTGCCTCCCCTTTCCCTGTGGGCAGTTCAGGGCTGGGAACCCCTCCTCAGCCATCTTCCCGCCCTGGCTGGCGGAGGCCTGCTCTGAGAGCCGCTAGGGTCCCCCAGACCCCTGCTGGAGCCTGGCCCCTAACAGTTGTGACCACCTCTGCTGGACTGCGCCGGCCTCGGTCCCCCGGCCGTGTGCCTCCTGCTCCCAAGGCTGCCTCCTCCGCAGTCTCTGAATTCTTCCACGTCCACTCCAGCCCCCGTCCCCACAGCCCGGCCCCTGTTCCCCGGCCTGCTCCTTTCCCGTCAGGGTCTGGTTCTGCCCTGCTTCTCCATGTTAACCCATGTTTCGGTGCTTCTCTCTCTTTGGGATTCCTCCCGACCTCTCTCAGGTTTTTGGGGTGCTCCTGACACCTGTGAATGCCTTTCCCCTGGGCGCCCAGGCCTCTGCCTGTCCAGAAAACCTGGAGACCTGGCCTCTGGCTGGCTGCTCGCCCCACACCCCAGGGTCGCTCTGGGGGGAGCCGAACACGTAGCGCCACCCCGCAGTTTGAGAGGCAGCTGTCCGTGGGGTGGGGGAGGGGTTAGCCAGGCCGCGTGCGTACCTGTGTGTGCGTGTGCCGCACTAACCTGCCGCTTGCTGACTGAGGTTTTTGTCTGTACACAGGCGAGTGAGCTCAGGGGGCCGCCTGCGCTCCCCCCGCTGCCCTCCGAGCCGCACCCCTGTCTCAGGCACCTCTCGGACCTCGCTGTGTTTCACTGCCTCCTGCCTGGACCCTGTTCCAGCCCCCACCCCCTCCCTTCCCCATGCAGCGTCCTGAGATAGCCATGGGCCCCTGTGGACCCCTCCCCCCAAGTGGACATATGGCTGGGCAGGCCAGGAGCCCCCACATGGACTGAGTGCCAGGAAGGGGTGGCCGTGAGGAGTATCAAGACCCCCTCCCAGTCTTTCCCTGCAGGGGAGCACCCAGCAAGTGCATGTGCTACCACTGCTACAGGCCCTGTCTGTCTGTCCATGTGTCTGTCTGTGTGTCTGTGACAGTCAGGGAAGGATGCCTCCGAGCTGGCGTGGGGTCAGGCAGAGGGGGAGAGACAGGGCATGGCACCCGCAAGATGGCGGTGCCCAGAGGAATAGGGACTGCGGACCAGGGGCATCTGGAATAGGGGCAGAGCACTGACCATTCCAGAAACGGGCTTCACACGGCACAACACCTCATTTCATGAGAGACCAAAAGCCGGAGGCCCCCGGCCCTGTGCTGGTGAGGAGGCCTGGCCACGTCCTGGCTGCGGGCAGTTTAGGGGCCGTTTGGGGCTCGCTCTTCACCGTCTGGGTCCGGGAGGCTCTGTCTGGGCAGGAGAGAGTTAGCCAGACTTGGCACAGGAGAAGGGACCTACTGTAGAGGGTATGGAGATATTCCAAAATACCTGTTTCTTAGTTCAAATAAAGTCCAGTTTGTACCCAGCTGGTGTGCTGTTTTTTTTCCCCCCGCCGCCATCTCTACCCCTACGTGGCCCTCGGTTGCCCTGTCCTCGACTCCTTCAGCTCCCCTAAGTTTCCGCTCTCCGGCCCAGCTGGGGTCGCCATCCTGAAGCCAGGCCCGGGACCTCCTTGCTGCCCCGGTCGGCCAGGCGGGCGGGCTTCCCCTCTGTCTCCAAAGGAACAAAATGCATCTTTCTCTCTGTGTCTGTCTCTCTGTGCGTGTGTGTCTCCCTCGCCCTGTGTGTCTCTGCTCCGTGTGTGCCCCCCATGGCCGCTTTCCCCAGCACACCCTGAGAGCCGGTCCCTGGCCGTGCTGGCCCCCCTGCAGGACGTGGACGTGGGGGCCGGGGAAATGGCGCTGTTTGAGTGCCTGGTGGCGGGTCCTGCCGACGTGGAGGTGGACTGGTTGTGCCGCGGCCGCCTGCTGCAGCCTGCGCTGCTCAAATGCAAGATGCATTTCGACGGCCGGAAATGCAAGCTGCTGCTCACCTCTGTGCACGAGGACGACAGTGGCGTCTACACCTGCAAGCTCAGCACGGCCAAAGGTAACTGCCCACTTCGGTCCTAGGGCTGCCTTGGGTGCCTGAGAGCTGGAGGGAGGGGGCTGGACGTGAAGAAGCTGGGTGCGGTGTAAGGAGCTTCATCTCCTGGGGAGAGTGGGGGGTGGACGATGGTGCAATACACCTGCCTGGGTGGAACCAGCCCTTGGAGCAGCGCCTGGCACAAAGGACCTTCTGTGGGAGCCCGTCTGCTGAGGTATGGCAGATACACCTGGACGTGGGTTCCAGTTCTCGCCCTGCTGCATACCAGCCACGTGACCTTGGACAAGTCACTCCATCTCTCTGAGCTTAGACTATTCATCTGTAAAAAAGGACCATGATAATGCCTAGCGTGGGGATTGGCAGGATTAATGAGATAATGAATGTAGGGAACAAAACACAGCACCCGGCGAAGGGTGCCACCTAATAAATGTCAGCCGTTATGATTATTAATGCCATCTCTGACCTGGTGCCCATCCTCGTTCGAAGAGCGGACACAATGCCTCACCACGCTGTGGTAATGAGCACCTAAGGCGACATTGGAGGGACTTTGTAGGCAGGGAAGAGCCAGGTCAGCGTTAGGTGCCGTGCCTTCCCTGAGAAGACGCTGTGGGGCAGTAGAATGGGGCAGTAGAATGGGGCACAGGGGCACACGCTCTGGGTCCGGGGTGGGTGGGAGGGAGTATGGGCATGGCCCAGGCGCGGAGGAGAATTCCAAGGGGTGGGGAAAGGGATGTAGAGGAGGAAAGGGGCTTGGCTTCTAGGCTCCTTTTATTGCTGAGCTGAGCATTATCCTGGGTGGGCAAGAAGAGCTCAGGAGGGGAGGGCCAGGCCAGGGCCCCGGACACCCATCATATCCCTGGCCGCCATGGCAGCCTGCTGCCACCCCTGCTGACTTGCAGGCTTCTGAGAAGGCCCAGTCTTTGGATCCTGCTCACTGCCTCACCCCCGGAGCTTGCTGGGCTCTGCCTGTGCTCCAGCTCCTGGCCCCGCCCGCTTTCCCATCAGCATGAGGGCAGCACCTGTGGGTTGGGGTGCCTGGGGTTCCAAGGCCTTTCTTGCTCCAGTGCTGACCCCTCCCCCAGACGAGCTGACCTGCAGCGCCCGGCTGACTGTGCGGCCCTCGAGGGCTCCCCTGTTCACGCGGCTGCTGGAGGACGCGGAGGTGCTGGAAGGCCGTGCGGCCCGCTTCGACTGCAAGATCAGCGGCACCCCACCCCCGTCCGTGACCTGGACTCATTTCGGTACGGCCCTCCACCCTGTGGATGTTGCACGGGGGGACCCCCAAGGGCCAGAGGGCAGGACCCCTCTCTGAGCCTGCTGCGCATTCCAACCCCCTCCCTGCAGGCCGCCCCGTGGAGGAGAGTGAGAACTTGCGCCTGCGGCAGGACGGGGGTCTGCACTCCCTGCACATTGCCCACGTGGGCACCGAGGACGAGGGGCTCTATGCGGTCAGTGCCACCAACGCCCATGGCCAGGCCCACTGCTCTGCCCAGCTCTACGTGGAGGAGCCCCGGACAGCCGCCACTGGCCCCAGGTACGTCCTGGGGCCCCCGGTGCCACTGGGGCCGCCTCTGCGATAGGAGGCAGCGCTCTGGGACTCTGGGCAGCCGTGTGGTTTTTACAGCTCGAAGCTGGAGAAGATGCCATCCATCCCCGAGGAGCCGGAGCAGGGCGAACTGGAGCGGCTGTCCATGCCGGACTTCCTGAGGCCCCTGCAGGACCTGGAGGTGGGACTGGCCAAGGAGGCCATGCTGGAGTGCCAGGTGACCGGCCTGCCCTACCCCACGATCAGCTGGTTCCACAATGGCCACCGTATCCAGAGCAGTGATGACCGGCGCATGATGCAGTGTATGTGCCCGGGAAGGGACCCTGGGAGCGTCCCCTCCACCTCCTGCTTTGCTTGCAGGGCCCTCTCCTTTCCTCAGTCTCGGGCTTTCCCTTCTTAGCCTGCTCAGCTAAGGGGCACCTGGGGGAGGGGAGCCCCGAGGGGCCTCGAGGTCCCTGCCTCCTTCTTTGAGACCACACAGCACCGTCTACTGAATCACTACCCTGGGCCTCGGTGGCTCTGTTAGAACTTACTGGACAAGTGGTATGTCCTGCTGCTGTCTGCGGCCAAGTGATAGACCCTCTGTGCCTCAGCCTCCCCCTCTGTAATGGGCTCGTCGTGAGCATGAACTCAGGGAGTGCATGTGAGGCACCCAGAGTGGGCCCGGCAAGCAGCAGGCGGCAGTCAGTACCTGTTCAGTCTCACGGTCACTGCTGCTGCTGTTGCTGCCATCGGGACCCTCATCGGGACGGCAGACAGAGTCCAGGGAGAAGGCAGTGGGCGGGGTCTGGCACGG
>PVKM010047952.1:0-11319 GCA_004027735.1 Carollia perspicillata
GGCGAGCCCCAGGTAGTTTGTGTGTGTGGCCTGGCAGGGAGAACTGAAAACTCCCTTCTAGAAACATTCAGTAGCATAGGTGTGAACGCCCCACCCCCTCCTGGAGTTTACAGTTCTTGAGTACCCTTCCCAAGAATCAATATCAAGTATTAAATGTTTTGTGATTTCCTGGGTTTCTCTTTTCACTTTAATAGAGAATCATTTAGTAGCATTGTTTCTTCTTCTTTCCAGGACCCGAGCTAGAAACTAAAGCTCAACAAATCTCTCCTGAAAAAATTTCCTCTTTTTACATTCAATAATAGAACATATTACAACACCACAAAAGTTCAAGTGTCATTTAAGAAATCATACAGCAGATGTACTGAGGTTTAGGAGGATTGAAAAGCACTAACTGAGGAAGTCTTAGCCCAGTGCAGGTCCGCAATGCTCACGAGGGACTGCCTGCAAAGCACCAGGCACTAATTTTAAAGCACAGGGTACCATCGTCAACAGTGAGGGCTAATTGATTTGGGCCAGTGGAGTGCTTTATTTATATTGATCCATGAGTGTTTCGTAGGATTACTGCTAATTCCTTTGGAAGTCAACTCTCCTTGTAAATTTTGATGGAAAATAGCTAACAGAGGATGAGTTTTGCTCCTAAATAGTTATGGGAGCTGGGTCCTGTATTAGCTTTTACCTTGTTTAGCTACCTGAGCTGTTTCAAGCTTGTGTTTCTAACCACAGGGGCAGGGGAAGGCGCTATTCTAATGGTAATATTCTAATGACAATGGTAATGGCTATACTAATGGTAATGGAATGAATAACAAGTCTCCCAACTCATCTTTTTCTATTAATATATAGCAATAAAGGGGGGAAGCTTTTGCCTTGTGACACATTCAGTTATTAGAATGCGCTAGAGCAGACAGACCATGAGTGATAACATACTACTGGTCAAGATCCCTACCCGCCCCCGACCACCCCAAAGCTATTACAAAAGGCTTTGTGATGGGAAGGACATTGAACAACGGCAGCTATGTTGAAAACAAACTTCGAATGTTAATAGTATGCACATTGTTTTCCTGTTTGAGTGGGAAGGACCAAACAGTACAACCCCATCACCACGACAGGCTCTTCTGCAGCCCTAACCTATTTCATGCTTACCCACTCCATCAGCCTCACGCCTCCTCACGCTGACGTCCTTTACAAACCCTTCCTGGACAGCCTACTGTAGTGGAATTGCCCTCCAAATTAAACTAACTGCCGAGCGTGAGTGGGAAAGGGACGGAGAGTGTGCCGGAGGGAAAGTGCCTCATACCTTAGAGGCCCCGAGGGATGGCGGTCAGTGGATGGTGGAATCGGTGACCCTTTAGTGAAGTTGCTGGGTTCTTCCCCCCTCATCTCGTCAGTGAGATGACCACTTGCTGGCATCTCGGTTTCTTCAGCGGATCCTGAGAACCTTCAGCATGTAATAACCTTGGGTCTTTCTCTGGTTCTCACCGAACTCCTGACGTCATTGGTGGTAAGCCCTTGTTGGATCCTCTCCGAAGCCATCGGGCATGGCTGACAGCTTACCCATGAACATTTCTTTCTTTCTCCCTACTGCCAAGCAGAAGGACCTGGGAGGGCATTACTAAACGGACCCCATGCAGAGAGAGGCCCTTATAAAAGCAGCCAGGGTGCGGACAACTGAAGTGCAGCCTATTAGCATCAATATCCCACTGAACCGTAGGCTGTGTCCTTTTCTTTTTCAATAAACCTTATGTTTTGAATAATTGTAGATTCACATTTAGTAAGAAATAATGCAAAGAGATTTCCATGTAACCCTTAGTCAGTTTTCCCCATTGGTCAGTTTTCCGTCAGTCAGTTTTCCCCAACACGAATACCTTGCAAAACTGTGGGACAACCAGAATACTGACGTTAACATATTCCACCTAGCTCCTTCAGAGTTCCCCAGTTCTATTACATGCATGTGCGTGCATGTGCATGCATGTTGAGTTGGGTGCAATTTTATTATGTATGTAGGTTTGTGCATCTGATACCACAGTCAAGGTCATCATCACGGGCTCCTTTTTTACACCTGTCTTCGTTCCACTCTTCTCTCCCTCTAACCCCCGACAACCACTAATCTGTCCTTTATCGCATAATTCTGTCATTTCAAAAATGTTACATAAATGGAATAATATACCAGGTACCCTCTTGGGATTGGTTTTGTTCATTCAGGATAATTCCCTTGAGAACTTTCTCATTTTTATCCTAAGCTTCGTGAGGTAATCTGGTCATGCGGATGGTCACGTCTCTCAGTTTAATAGGCTCTAATGTTAACAAGCCACTTTAACATACAACATTCATTAGATGCTCTCAACAGAGTAGAAACAAAGACTTAAAAAAAATGAGTAGAGATGACAGGGTTCCATTATCTAGTGTGGCAGAAATCTGCCGGCTCTTCACCAAACCTCCTTCCTTGTCCTCCAGGGCACGCAATGGGGCTGCGGCTCCCAGTTTCTCTCTGGGAAAGGTGGCCATGGACTGGACTCCGGACAGTGGGAAGTGACCAGACGCCATGCGTTCCAGTTCCGGCCGGGTTCACAAACACCTCCCACACATGTCCTCCCACATTCTTTTCCTTCCTGGGAACCTAGTGGAGCCAGGAGGTGGGACAGACAACTGGGACTGAACCCTCCGGGGTCTTCTGAGCCTTTAGAGACCTGAGTCACCAGAGATGTGGGGCGGCCGCTGAGCATCTGGAGGTGGCCAAGGGAGGGAAACGATAGCAGACTGTACCACTTCCTGTCCTATCATTTCCTCCCGGGCTCTGTTCCAGACCAAGGATGCGCACAGCACTGTCCCCACACATTCAAAGCAAGACACCTTAGGAGTTTCTCAGTTTTCTTTGAGTTGGGTTGTTTTATTCCATAATGCTTCAGGAATTAATCTGTAAGAAGGCAGCTGTGCTAATTCAGCACCTTGTTAGCCATTCTTTGCAGGTTTTTATCCATGAAATAATTGTATCTCTTATTATAAAAGGACAAAAGTGGAGAAAATAGGTAATCTTGGATTTATCTTACTAAAACATACTGTGTTTCTGGTGTGGTAGAATTCCTGTGATTTTGCTGGGTGAGTGAGCTTTAGCATCTGGGTAAGTCTACCAACACAATGGAATTCCGATTAAATAAGGAACTGAAGTGAGGGAGGAAAACTGAGGGCGCTCTGGGGCTGGGCGGGCTCTTAAGATGGAGGGAACCGTGCCTGGGCGTGGCTTGAACCGTCCTAAATCTTCCTGCAGACTTTCTTCTAGCTTCTGCTCATCTTCCTGTTCTCATTACCACCATTCAAAGATGTTTTTAGTTCTCATTTCCCTGGTCTGTCGAAGCAGATGTTTTTGAAGTGACATGTTTATCAGCAGAGAAAAGTGGTGATGATTCTTTCCGCATGAATAGCTGCAAATGAAAACTGGCTTCTGGAGCTTACCTTTTCGGCAGCCTGGCCGGGTTTCAAGGCCTCCCCACTCCACAGTCCCCAGCACGGCCCATGGTGGAATGATGCTCTGATGATGCTCTGGGTTTCCTGTCTCACTGTTTTTAGTCCTTTTTCCTGAAGAAGGATGGCCAGTGAAGTGGGTTCTTCTATTAGCATGCTTTCCCCATAAGCTCTGCCCACCTAGAGTCATATTGTAGAGAGACAGCGTTTTCCTAGAATAATTGTGAATCTGCACTTTTTAAGACACTATTTCCTTTTCACAAAATGTGTGAGTTGAGCAATGGTAAAAATAAGTGTGGGATACATTGGTTTTTAAGAAATATTTTTATAAGATCAAGAATGATGAGGGGTACAGAAGGAATCCTTTCTAAGTCACTGCATTATCTTACTACAAGGATGCCAAAGGAACAAAATCAGTATTATAAACTCACAGTGCATTGAAACTTTAACCCTGAGCCATAATATCTTCTAGAATTCTATAACAATAGAAGGCTTTTTTTTTTTTTTGCACCAAATAGTGCTTTCTGCCTCATGTTCACTGTCACGGAGCGTGCACACATGCACACACTCAGACCCACAGACATACGTCTGGAGAGGAGATTTACCGTGTAGAACAGCCACTAGCCGAGGACTGGATATGCAGGGCTGCTCCATGGCACAGCTTCATTAAAGCAAAAGGGATGCGAATGTTCCCCAGAAAATCCACAGCAACCAGGAGGGTATGTGTGGTACCCTCCCGTGGGCATTCAAAGAATGGGCCCGTGCTGTTGGAGTGGAGCGGGCACAGGTGGAAGGGGATAATTCAGAAGAAGTGGATACTTGGCTGTTTTCTTTTTTCTTGTGGCAGATGTTTTTCCTTACTTCCGTTGTGCCTGTATTAACACCGAAGTACGTATGCACATCCATGCACAAGCCAGCTGCATGCTGAGAGGAAAGGGCTGGAAGAATGAGGGGGTAGAGAGCTGTAGGCCCAGAGTTCAACACTTTATAAAACAGTGTTTTGCTCTTTGGGAGTGTAAGTGCTTCAGCTTTGTTCTTTTTGTAATCAAAACCGTATTGGGTATGCTTGGTTTTTTGCATGTCCAAAGAAATTTTACAATCAGCCTGTCAATTTCTACCAAATGACCTGTGGAGAATTTGTTTGGGATTACATTGAATCTTTGGTAAGTTTAGGAAGAATTCATATTTCTAAAATACTGTGTTTAGATTTATGAATATGGATTACCCTCCCATTTATTCGAGTCATTTAGAATTCTGTCAACAATATCTTACAGTTTTTCTATGAAGAGTGCTTTTGTGTCTTTGGTAAGATTTATTCCTAGATACTTTTTATTTGGATGGTTTTTTAGATAGGACCATTTTCTGATGGTTTATTGTTGTTTATCCAGTGACCTTGCCTAATTTGCCTTTTAAATGTACTAATTTATTTGCAAGTTCTTTTAGATATCCTGTCTTTATATTATTTTATCTCTAGTGACAGTTTTATTTTTTTTTATTTCCAGTCTTTGCCTATCTTTTATTTCCCTCCTTTTTCTTACTGAACTGGTGAAAACTTCCCATACAATCTTGATGAGAAGTAGTGGTCATAAGTGTCCTCATTATTAGCTAGCTCAACAGAAAAACTTCCTGTATTTCAGTGTTATGTATGTATAATGTTTTCTATAGCATTTTTGTGTTAAAGACACAATATCGAATTTAGGAAATTTACTTTGACTCTTTCTTTGCTAAGATACTTACTATGAACAGGTATTTTATCAAATGCTTTTAAAATGTTTGTTATGATCATATGCTTTTTCTCCTATATTCATATTAAAATAGTGAATAACATTTATTCATTGATTAAAAACATTTAACTGACCTTGCATTTTTGTAATTTTGCTTGGTGCTTACTTTCCTTTCTGTTTATTGCTGGGTCGAATCTATCAAAAGTTTGTTTAGGATTTTTGCATCTATGTTCATGAGAGAGACTGGCTTGTAATTCTCTTCTTATAATGTTCTTGTTTGATTTAGGAATCAAGAATATGCTAGCCACATAAAGTGACTTAGAAGATGTTTTGTCTTCTGCTTTTCTCTGGAAGACTGTTATTTGTACCTCGAATGTTTAGGTGAATTTGTTGATAATGTGATTTAGAACTGTAGGGTTTTTTTTTGTGTGGGAAAATATTTAACTATGGATTCAGGTTTTTCAATAGATAGAGAAGTAGTCATACTTATGGTTTTTCTTGTGTCGGTTTTGATAAATTACTTTTTCATGGAATTTTTCTATTTCATCTAAATTTTAAATGTATCTACAGAAAAGTATTTATGTTATTCTTTTATTACTCTTTTGAATGTCTGTAGAATCTGTAGTAATACTCTGTTTTTAATTGTTGACTTATTAAGCTTTTCAAAGATACAGCTTTTGGCTTTGTTGATTATTTCTGTCATAAGTTTATTTTCTACTTAATTAAGTTTTGTTTTTGTGTTTATTTATTGCTGTCTTTTACTTTTTTGGATAACTTTTTTTTCTAATTTCTTGAGATAGTTAATGAAACCACTTATTTTCAGATGTTCTCTTTTTCTAATATGTTTACTTAAGACTATACATTTTCCTCTAAGCACCGCTTTACCTGCATGCCACATGTTTTGATGTATCACATTTTCATTACCATTTGAATTTATTTTCTAATTTAATTTTTGACCCATGGTTATTGAGAAGTCTATTCTGAAATTTCCACACCTTTGGAATATTTCCAGTCATTTTTTATTATTAATTTCAAGCTGAGTTTCAGTGTTGTCAGAGAACATGGTCTGTATGATTTCAATTGTGTGACATTCGTTGAGCACTTTCGTTGTGACCCAGCAGGTGGCTGGTTTCGATAACTTGCCACGTGTGCACTGGAAGAGCATGCTGTGCTCCGCAGCTGGGCATCGTGCTCAGTTGGGTCACTGTTGTTAGTGATACTGTTTAAAATCTTCAATAGCCTTAGTAATTTTTTAACTAGTTAATAACATATGAGAGAGGTATGTAAAAATACAGATATAAACCTAATTTTTTTTCCTTAAGTGTAACATTCATTACAGCTCAGCAATTATTTTAACCTATTTTTACATATACCTTAAGTATGGGTACTTGGGAATCTTAGAAGCACGCTTCTCTCTTACTTAAGGCTTTAGCAAAAGGTTTAAGTTATATAACTAGGCTCTTCTTGCCGATCACTTCTGTTGGTGTTCTTATCTTTGGCTTAGAGGCCACTAAATCGGGAGACTGCGTGCCCAAAACAAGCCCTTTCCCCGAAACCATTGAAAGCAGTGATCCGCACCTACCACCAAACTCATGCAGTACCGTACCAAACTGTGTGAGAGGGAATACTTGTACTGTACCACCCGGGGGACCAGACAAGCCTATTTATAACAAAAACATTTAGAATGTCCCCCCTCACTAAGTGCCTGCTTTCTTCTGCTCTTCTGCTAGATTGATCTTTCTAAAATGCAAATCTTATTATGCTATCCCCTTTACCTCATTTACAAAATTTCCAGGGGCTCCCCCTTATCTCCAGGAGAAAATTAAATTTCTTTAGCTTGGAACGCTAAGCCCACTGGGGTCTGGCTGCTGCTTTCTTCTGAAGTTTTATCTCTTCGCTAACCCCGGAGTCCCAGCCATCCATGGAATTTTCTGGACGGACCGCAGTCTTTAGGCTGCTTTCTCAGTCCAGAGTCCACCTCTTCTCCATCGCATCTCGCTTGCCTGGCCGATGCCTGTCCAGCCTCAAGGTTGCCGCAGCGTCACTTTCTCTAAAGAGGGCCTTGCTATTTGGAGATTTTTTCCCTCTGTGCTTTCACGGCACCCTTGGCCCATCTCTGCCATCACGCTTGCTGTCCTGCTTGGTGGGTGCGCATGAGCTGCCCGTCCTAACTGAGGGAAGACACTGCAGTCCCCTCGTTTGTATTTCTGGACCCTGTCATAGTGCCTGCAGCCAGAACACACCCAGTTTGAATGAGTGTCTCAAGTGCAGTCATCTTAATTAATTACAGAAATGAACACGTCACCAGAAAAGTACTCAGGTGGCGTCATGGGTGACATTCAAGCATAAGCCTGAAAGTCACGTCAGACATTTCATTTGGGGGAGTGGTTTCAACTTCCTTTCTATGGCAGTTAGGCGAGTGGCAGGGGGTCAGGAGGACATGGAGGAGACGGTGTATGAAAACCACACAGGGACGCCTTTGGCTTACGAATCCACGGATGTGAGGAACGGAGACAGTGATTGTTTTATTCAAATGAGTTTTTAGGACTCGTGGTTCACAGGAACATGTGAGGAAGTGCTGGGAAAGACCCAGTTTTGTTTCACGTTCTTTCCAACCTAACACAGCCTGTCTGAGACAATAGCCACCCTTGGCCACGCTGACGTCTTAGGAGTTGCCCATCCATTCTCAGAGGGAATGACCTTGGGCAGCACAGATAGATGTCGGAAACCTTTTTATTCCAGTTTATGTGTGCCTGTGCTTTTCTGACGATTTCATGCTAGTAGTGTCTAAAGCCCATCAAAGGTATGTGTTCTCAAGGCGCAGTGTCGTAGGGTTCTCAGAACCTCCCCTGACTAGGAACAGTGCCCGCTCCATCACGGGGTGTTCTAAGTTATGAAGCTGAGTCAGAAAGTTGCTTCCCAATCAATAAAACCCCATGGGTCCTAAAACTATCTTTGGGTGGAGGGGGAAGAAGACTTTCTTCTACTGCAGCAGCCTTTCGAATTTCAAAATACAGCGTTCAGGCATTGCCTCGTTCCCTTCTCTTCCAGCACTGGCGTGCATCCCCAACACTGGCGTGGTGTCACAGGAGCTCGGGGGCCAGGGCTTCTTCTAGCCTTAGGGCACAGAGAGCTGAAGTGATGCGATGTTTCACCGAAGCAAAGAAGCACTCGGCAAGCAGAGGGGATGTGCGGAGAGATGAAGCACCTGTGTAAAGTGGGCGTGGCTCACCCACGATGAACTTACACACTAGATTAACAGAAAGGCCTCCTGCCGGAGTTTGAAAGCAGAGCTATTCCTAAAATGGTGTTGCCCTTCTGTACTGGCACTATTATCTGGCAGCCGCAGTGGCAGAAATAGATGGAGTGCTGGAAACTATGAACATGCACTCAGAAGAGAAACTTATTGTTATCCTTGTGTATTTTCTTTTCCCTTCCTCCATTCCCCCCTTCCTTTAGGTGCCCAAACAAAAAGATCTTTTTAAGTAGTATTAAAAACTAGACACATAGGACCACAGCTTACCCTGGGACCTGTCCTTGGGGGCTTTGGCCATTTAGGTAAAACGAGTTCCCATGGAAAAATATTCAGGTGAACTTTACCAGGAAAACAAAGGCAGACATCTGGGCTGTCCTGCCCTTATTGTCTTCTCCAAGTTTAACAGAAATACCTTATAATACAGGTATGAATGGTCTTGGCTATCTTTAGGCAAAATTTGTTTTTTAAAATCCTCACCCAAAGATATGTTTATTGACTTGAGAGAGAGGGGAGAGGGAGAGAGAGAGAGAAACAGTGATGTGAGAGAGAGATACCCATCAGTTGCCTCCTGTACGTGCCCTGACCAGGGATCAAACCCACAAGCCTAGTTATGTATCCCGACTAGGCATCCAACCCACAACCTTTTGGGGTACAGGGAGATGCCCCAACCAACTGAGCCGCCTGACAAGAGCTAGACAACATTCCTAAGATGGATTCAGAACTAGGGACAACTTGTACTGATGGAAAATAGGGAAGGTATCTTCTTATTCCCAGAAACTTTAGGAAATTTTTCCGTTTTTGAGACTAGTTGTTGACCAGTGGTGAAACAGCTCATGTCTGCCGCCATAGCAACCTGGGCGCGCCATGTCATGTGATCTCATTTAAAACTGTTCTACCTACAAAGGGGTAATCTCACCGAGAGGTGGATGGTAGGTAGGGCAAGGTAGGGTAGGCAGGATGGGATGTTCTGAGGATGAAGGACTGTGGGAAAGGGTGGGCTGCGAGGCCCTGGGAGCAGCACCCGCCTGAATACTGCCCTAAGGTTTTACAGCATTGGAAGCGTTTGGAATGCCCGAGGGTTTGTGTGGCAGATGCACAGAGCAGAAAGCTGGCAGCTGTGTGGGAACAGGGGCGGCCGTAGCTGGAATTTCATGGGTGCTAGTCCAAAAACGGGCTGGGTATGTAGGAAGTTGGCCACCATTTAGTTTTTTTTAAAGTTCTTATAGTCTTTTCTTTCTTTTTAAATTCTTCTTTCTCAATATCTTCACTTTTTATTACATTGTGATTTCAGCTTTCACCTTTGTTTCAAAGATTTGTTTTGTTGAATTTCACTAAACACAAAGCAGACAGATGCTCCCTAAAATTTATTTGTTTCCTTTAGTGAGTTTTCTTTTTGAAGGCGAGTTTTTTCTCTGCATTATGAGTGCTGTAGTCTCTGCTTCCTTACTGCTGAGTCTTTTCACAGATTTTTCCCCCTGTTTAGTCGTCCTTGAATGTTGAGAGAGGTGAACGTTGGCTGGGTGTTGTCCAAGGTTCCCTTCATGGTCGCCAGGGTGTCCGTAGAATCTTCTTATCTCACAAGCCGGAAGGATGGGAGTAGACTTGAACTTCTGGTACCATTTAGGCATCCAGAGGTACTTTATTCTGTGTCGTTTCTTCTCTGGGTTTGCTGAAGCCCTTGGTGCAGTACCTGCTTTTGTTTCCAGCTTTCTGTCAGGTCAGCCCCACATGCTGGATGCACACATGTGACTGTGCTTGGTGTCTGGCGCTCCAGGTGACCCTGTCTGAGGAAGGAGCCACACTGCTGATTTTCTGCTCATTGTGGCACAAAGCCTGGGACTTCCTGGGGGAGCTGATTTCCAGTGCTGCTAATCTGAAGTGCTGAGTGGGGTTGGAAGTGATACTTTTCCTGGGAGCACCGCTCTTGCCCTGGCGTGGGGTCCTGGTGGCCAGATCACAAGAGATAGGAGGGTCTTTGTGACTTGATATCTCCAATATTATTAATAAGAGTGAATGTTAAGTGATACTCCATGTAATGGCCTCTATCATTTTAATTGTACTTTGACTGTGGTTAGTTCTTAAGTAGCATCCTTTAGACTATTGCATAGAGTCAAGAGTCAGGATTTAAAGTGGTGCTTTCAGAAATGAATGACACTGGTATTGTGGTGCCTGGCCCCCTCCTTCAAGTGTGTGTCCCCCCCAGTACTCCTGGGGATGTTGAGGGGCTCGGCATGTGGCAGGGGTGTCAGCCTGGGCTCGTGCCCTGGGCCTGGCAGTGAACTCCATGGGCCTTTGGTTCCACTGGGCTTCCTTCTGTCTAGACACTCCGTGCAGGTGGTAGAAATCTAGGTTACAAGGCACTTCTGTGAAATACAAGTGAAGTGAGAATTGGAAAGAGGATGCTTTGGTTTCTGCTGTCTCAAATATGTGATGTTTACAACAATAAATATGTTTAATGGTTTTAACTCCTAATAAAAAAAAGTGACATAGGGCATATTTCTACTAGGAAGAGGAACTTGTCCTAGGAAAAGAAGTCAGTCATTTTCATGCTAGCTTGTCTTTGTATGATTAGCACTGTACTTCATCTACCACTTTTTAAAAAATTGGATAAACGACTTGTCTAGTTGTAAGAGTTGGCTTGGTTAAGTCTGGGTCATGGATCCACAGTCCACTCAGTCAGAGACGCGTGAGTCTACTCCTTTCAAGGAGATTCACAGACTATGTCACAGATGTCACAGAATGCGCCTTAGAGTTTTTGTTTTTAAAAAGCACTTTTAGAAGAAATTTTGAATTTGTCCAGACCTGAGAATCTATATGGCTTCTACATGGCAAACTATATGAAATATAGATATCTGGAATTATACCATATTATTTTCAAAACTT
>PVKM010047953.1:0-11320 GCA_004027735.1 Carollia perspicillata
TTGAATTCTCATTTCTTCATTTTTTTCTGATTGGATGTTTCTTTCTTCCTTCTAGTCCAGTCCATTGATTTGAGTCCCATTTTTCTTCCCATCACTGTTGGTTCTCTGTGCATTTCCCTTCATTTCACTTAGCGTTGCCTTCATTTGTTCATCTAATTTGCGACCAAAATCAACAAATTATGTGAGTTTTCTGATCACCAGTGCTTTGAACTGTGCATCTGATAGGTTGGCTATCTCTTGGTCACTTAGTTATATTAGCTCTGGAGCTTTGATTTGTTTTGTTTGGTCTTGTTGCACCTGTTACATATGAGGGGTGGAGCCTTAGGTGTTCACCAGGGCAGGGCAACCTAGTCACTGGGTTGTGACTGCTGTAAGTGGGGGTGGGGTCCCAGAGGGATCAGTGGTGCTTGTTCCACTCTCTGTTGGATCCCAGACCCTTCTGCCCATTCCCCCAAGCAAATTAAGCCCTACTGGTGCTGATTCCTGGTGGGTGGATTTATGTACTTTCTAGGACCCAGTGGGTCTCTCCAATGAACTCTCCTGTGAGGCTGGGAGTCACCCCCTGTGCCTCACCCCCCACAGGTGTTTTCAGGCTTTATTTCCCAGTGCTGGGGCCTAGGGTTGAGCGGTCTGATTCGCTCCCCAGTTATCTGCAACCAATTGGTCAGTGGGACCAATTGGTCAGCCGCCTTGTGCACCATGTCCTGCTTCACAATGACCAGCCGCAACCTGCGCGCCAGAGGTACTTTTCGAGGCTGGTGCCTCGCTTTTTTGTGCTGTGACCCATCTGCTTGGCTGTGGGACTCCACCCTCCTCACCCGTCTGGATGAATGTGTCTATTTTATCTCCTGGGCTGTCCGACTTCCTTACAGTTCAATTTCCTGTCAGTTTTGGTTGTTATTTTGTTTTGGCATTATTGTTGTTCTTATTTTGGTTGTGCAAGGAGGCACAGTGTGTGTACCTACCCCTCCATCTTGGTCAGAGGTCCCTGTTTCCTCCTTTATTGGTTAATATAAGTAAAAGTCTTTGCTTCATGGTTGTATCAGCAAATATTATTCATTAACCAGTTGAATTAGAGGTTCCCCTTCTAATGTCTTTGATCTGCTAAAATTATATTTGATAAATAAAAAAAATTTAAAAAGTTATTTATTTTATTTTAAATATATTTTATTGATTATGCTATTACAGTTGTCCCATTTTTTTCCCCTTTCTCCCTGCACCCACTCCCTCTAGCATTCCTCTTCCTTAATTCATGTCCATGGGTTGTACATATAAGTTCTTTGGCTTCAACATTTCCCATACTATTATTAATATTACCCTATTTTGTACCTAGCCATTATGCTTCTTATTTCCTGTACCTTTCCCCCCCATTCTCCCCCTCCTCCTTCCCCACTGTTAACCGTCCAAGTGATCTCCATTTCTGGGATTCTGTTCCTGATCTAGTTGTTTGCTTAGTTCTTGTTTTTTAGGCTCAGTTGCTGATAGTTGTGAGTTTGTTGTTATTTTACTGGCCATAGTTTTGATCTTCTTTTTCTTAGATAAGCCTCTTTAACATTTCATATAATAAGAGCTAGGTGATGATGAGCTCCTTGAACTTGACCTTATCTGGGAAGCACATCATCTGTCTTTCCATTCTAAATAATAGCTTTGCCAGATAGAGTAATCTAGGTTGTAGGTCCTTGTTTTCAATGACTTTGAATACTTCTTTCCAGCCCCTTTTTGCCTGTAAGGTTTCTTTAGAGAAATCAGCTGATAGTCTATGGGAACTCCTTTGTAGGTAACTGTCTCCTTTTCTCTTGCTGTTTTTAAAATTTTCTCCTTATCTTTAATTTTGAGTAATATAATTATGATGTGTCTTAGTGTGTTTCTCCTTAGATCAAACTTCTTTGTGAGTCTTTGAGCTTCCAGGATGTTCTCTCTAGTTCCTTCACCAGATTGGAGAAGTTTTCCTTAATTACTTTTAAAAATAAGTTTTTAATTTCTTGCTCTTCCTCTTGACCTTCTGGCACCCCTATGATTCAGATGTTGGAATATTTAAAGTTGTCCCAGAAGTTCCTCACTCAACCTCTCCTCATGTTTTTTGAATTCTTGTCTCTTCATTTTGTTCTGGTTGAATGTTTATTTCTTCCCCTGTTCCAAATCATTGACTTGAGTCCCTGTTTCCTTCCCTTTACTCTTGGTTCCCTGTATATTTTACTTCATTTCACTTTGCATAGCCTTCACTTCTTCCTCTATTTTGTGATTGATCTCAATAATTTCTGTGAGCATCTTGATTACCAGTGTTTCAAACACTGCATCTGATAGGTTGGATAGCTCCTTGTTGCTTAGTTTTCTTTCTGGAGTTTTGATCTCTTATTTCTTTTAGGCCATATTTGTTTGCCCTGGTGCACCTGTTACATTGCAAGGGACAGAGCCTTAGGTGATCACCAGGGTGAGGCAACACAATTGACTATGCTGTGGTGCTTTATATGGGGGAGGGGTCAGAGAGGGAACAATACCATAGCATGGCTTGTTTTAGTCACTTTCTTGGCTTTTGCCCTGCTTTTAGTCACTTTCCTTGCTTCCCACAAGCATATTGTGCCCTTTCAGGTGCTGATTTCCAGGTCAGTGAGTTTGTGTGCATTCTAAGATCCCATGGGCTCTTCCAACAGGCATCTCCTGTGAGACTGGGAGATTCTCACTGCTGCAACCACCAACGCTTTTAGAGCCAGAGGTTTTGAGGATTTAGTTTCCCATGCTGGAGCCCTGGGTTGCACAGTCTGTCTCATTCCCCAATTGTTCCTCCTGGTTTTTCCCCACAATGTGGGAAATCCCATCTTTCAGCCATTACCTTGTCACGTACATCTCTTCCCCTCCTACTGGTCTGGATTAATGTTTCTTTAACTCCTTGGTTTTTGAACTTCCATACAGTTTTATTTTCTAACAGTTCTGGTTATTTTTTGTTTTTAAATTGGTTAATACCTTCTTTTTGGTAGTGAGAAGAAATGAAGCATATATACTTACACCTCCACCTTGCCCAGAAACCCACTTATTTAGTTTTTCCATAATGCTTTAAAAACAGTATAAAATAAATCACCATTTTAAATGTGTACTTGGCACATCTAGTAAATGACTTCTACATCCCATGTATTAATGCTATGCAAAACAAGAAAAACATAGTTTTCTGAGGAGGAAGTTTGTTTACTGTGGTCCTTCCTGACTAGCAGTTTAAATCAACTCAATTTAAATCAAAACCAGTTGCCAAATATCCTTAAATCTATGAATAAAATATTCCATAGTGTACAGAGTGATGTTGATTAAAATCACTTTTGTCCTTTGCCTGAAACTTCTCTGAAAACTTGCCAACCTCTATTAGTTCATTTTTAATCTCAGTTATTCAATATCATCAGATAGTGGGGCTTGGTTTCCAATATACTAAGCCTTTGTTTTAATAACCATTCTTTTCTTCATAACTATGTAACATGATAGCATTCTTTAAGTACTGAAAATATAGAGACCCTACAAAATGAACGTGTTCTGTTAACTCAAGGTTAACCCTGATAAATGCTCTTTTTCATCTTCTACAGAATTACCATGCAAGGACTACTGAGATGTGTGCAGACCTGCTTTCCCTTACACTAAATAATCCCAAATTGTTGAATGTTCATATTTCTTTTACTAATTTCATTGTTTTTTACTCTAATGTTTGACTTCTATTCATATATTATCAGGACATCCATATTTTAGTTATAGTTAAAAGTGTGTACTATGAAGAAAGAAAATGGACAGTTAAGTGAGGAAGTGCTGAATAATGTTTTTTCAAAAATTTCAACTCACACATTATTTGCCAGGGTGTCAAAGAAGCTAGAAGAATAATATTATTATAGTGGTTTAACATGACTTTTTCGTTTTCTTGTAAGGAGTTGGAGTTAATTATTTTTTTTCTTTTTTCTCCTATGGTAAAATGCACCCAGCATAAAATTTACCATTTTAACTATTTTGAGTATATAATTCAATAACATTAAGTGCATTCACATTGTCATGAAATAAACACACTATCCATTTTTATAATATTTCCATCATCCTGAATTAAAGATCTATATCCATTAAATAATATCTCCTCACTACCTACTCCCCTTAGTCCTTGGTAATAATTATTCTACTTCTGTTTCTATGAATCTGACTATTCTAAATGCCTCTTTGAATGAGGACAGAAATGCTAATTTCTTTTAGCATAAGGTTTTAGAAGTCCATCCATATCATAGCATGTGTCAGAATTTCATTCTTTTTTAAAGATTGAATAATATTGCATTGTATGTATATATCACCTTTTGTTTATCCATTCACTTGTCAATGGACATTTGAGTTGTTTGTACCTTTTGGCTATTGTGAACAACATTGCTTTTAATATTGTTGTATAAATATTTGTTTGAGTCTCTGATTTCATATTTTTCAGGTAAATGCCCCAAAATAAAATTTGTGGATCATAATTTCACCCATCTCTAATTCAACTTTACTAGATATAAAGTTAAAGTAAGCTATATTTATTTCCTGAATAAATGTTATACTACTCATTGTTTTTTAAAATTTTTATTTATTTATTTTTAGAGAGGGGGGAGGGAGAGAAAAAGAGAGAGAGAGAGAGAAACATCAACTGGTTGCCTGTTGCATGTTCTCCAAACAGGGACCTAACTCACAATCCAGGCATGTGTCCTGACTGGGAATCAAACCTTTAACTTTGCTGGGTGACATCCAACCAACTTAGCCACCCCAGTCAGGGCAGTACCACTCACTGTTTTGAGCACCATCCTAGGTATAACAGTATTATCATGTGTCTATGACAAATTTAAATGTATTTGAGATTAGATAAAGCTACCTACCAGCCTACCCTAGGTTAATAGAACAATCTTACCTTGTAGATGGAGAAAGGCTCAGAAAGTTGGCCTTTCCATTAGTATTTCTATTATAAATCTCCTTTTAAAATTTGAGGAATCCAAGGTCAGATAGAGTTGAGATACTTGGCTGAAATTCCTGAATCCTCAGTGTTGATATTATTATTATTATAGTAAATTTCTGACAAAGGTAGAATTTACCTTTTTTCTTGATCCAAGATTAAAAGTAAAAGAAATTATGCCAAAACTAATTTACCTGCTCTGTAACCCAAATATCTTTACAAAGACACTTAAAAGTTAGAACAAAAGTTCTGACTGTAAACTTACATTGTTTTTGTTGACTTAACATTTGTTTAGCACAAGTTTATCCTGAGATTTTTCCTATTAATATTGCATTTTTATGTCTCATTGTTTGACCATGTAATTAAAAAAATCTTTTTATTTATATATTTTTCATTGTTGTTATATTACAGTTATCCCAATTTTCCTCTGTTGCTCTCCTCCTCTCTCCCACAGTCAGTTATCACCCTGTTGTCCATGTCCATGGGTCATTTATACCTGTTTGTTGATTAGACCCTTCCCCTTCTCTCCCTCCTTATTGCCCTCCCCACTCTCTCTGGTCTCTGTCAGTTTGTTCCTTGTTTCCTCTGGCACTGTTTTGCTCATTTGTTTGTTTTGTTCATTATGTTCCACTTATAGGTGAGATCATATGGTATTTGTTTTTCACTGCCTGACTTATTTTACTTAGCATAATACTTTCCAGTTCCATCCATTCTGTAGCAAATGTAGGAGTTCCTTCTTCCTTTCTACTGAGTAATATTCCATTATGTAAATATACCACAGTTTTTGGATTTACTCATTTACTGCTGGGCACCTAGGCTGCTTCCAACACTTGGCTATTATAAATAATGCTGCTATGAACACAGGGGTGCATAGGTTCTTTTGATTTGCTGTTTCAGGATTCTTAGGGTATAATCCCAGCATTGGAATTACTAGGTTAAAAGGCAGTTTCATTTTTAGTTTTTGAGAAAATTCCGTACTGTTTCCACAGTGGCTGTACCAGTCTGCATTCCCATTAAGAGGGCACTAGAGATCCCCTTTCTACATGTAATTTTTAATTTAACCAAGTAAATTAATAGGATATATCTGAGAGAGTGAAGCTCCAAATGTGATCTTTTATTTTATTTTTAACAATTAACATCAATTCTTTAACATCAAATATCCACTGAATATTCACAATTCCAACTATTTCAGAAATGTAATAATATATATTTTTTTAGTTTTCTGTTTAGGTCTGAAGTCAAGTAACATTTATCCATTATTATTACTTGTTGTCATTTAACTTTATTTAAATCTATAGTTTCTTTCAATTTTCTTTATTTTTCCTTGCAATTTATTTGTTGAAGAAGTTGTATTGCTTAATAAAGTACCCTACGGTATGGAATTTTTAAATTTTATTATTGCTGTTGACAGTGCTACAGATGTCCCTATTCTCACCCCCTTGCCCACCTCTATTCAGCCCCCACAGCCCCTTCCTTCTGGTCATCATCACACTGTGGTCTGTGTATATGTGCCATGCATATATGTTCTTTGGTTAATCTCATTTATAACTTAAAAATCTTGGAGTCTGGCCCTGTCTCCTGAACTCCAAATATTTATCTTAGAGACAATCTTTCTTTGATCAGCAATATAGAGCCAAGTTTTAATTTGGCAGAAAACCAAACTTTGCCAGGCGACTTTGATCCATGAATGACTGACTGCCTTTAAAAGGTTCATGTTTTATAGAGTGTGTGATTGAAACATGAATGCAGATGTTAAAATTATGGCTGGGGAGGCTATCTGAATATATGATCTACTCTCCAGAGAGGATTGATTTGGGTTCTATTAAAATGAAATTCTGCTGAGCTATAATGTAGGGCTGTGGTATTATGAACCATGTCACAGAGCATTTCCATATGCCTTGCAACACTGTATACATGAGGGATTACTTTGGCAGATATGTACCAACCCATCTACCTACAGAGGCTGCTCCTGTCCAGAGAGTTATTTCATACCCAGCTTTTAACAAATAACCTTTTGTCTCTACCTGTAGCCTTCTCTGGTCTCCAGGCTGGATACATTATTTTTCTCTGTCTTCTCATTGTGCCCTGTAAGTATCTTTGTCATTATTTTTATCATGCTTGGGTGTAAATGTTAACTTTCTTGTATGTCATACTAAGGAGATTATGGGTTCCTTAAGAATGGGAAATGATTTTCATGTACTTTAATATCCTCAGTGTCTAATTTAATAGAAAGTGCTTAATAAATATTTGGTGAATGAATGAGAAGAAATAGTGAGCAAAATACATGAAGTTACTTGCTTAGTTGGTCTTTTGTCTGTGCATATCTCGATCATGGTACTTAGCATATGACTTGAAAATAGTTTAATGACTGCTCTGTCACCTGCTATGTTGTAAACACGTTCAGGGAAGGAACTGTAAGTAAGGCATTCATACAGGTGACTCTGTTGGCACTCCATAGAAGGAGTCAGTGTGTGTGCACATGTTTGTGGAAAGGCATCATGACCTGCTGCCACCTTCCTCTCCAGCATTGGTTTGCATCACTGCCAATTAGGTTACACTAAACACCTCCCAGGTGGCTCACTTTTGCCTCTGTTCATTTGCATTTGCTATGCCTTCTTCCACCCGAACACTCCACTCCTCCTCAAATGATTCCTAATATCCTTTTAAGTCCAGGTTAAACACCATGTCTTTCATATGAACTTGCTTGACATTCAGTTTGGGCAGATGAGCCTGTGACATCCTCAGAGGTCCCTCATATTTGCTTTATAATCACCTATGTTCTACCATGTTATTCCTTTGGAATAGAATGTCTTCTTTTCTGAACTGTGAAGTCCATGGATCTCACTACACATGATTTCCTGGTGTGTATCACAAAGCCTGGCATGTATTAAGCACATATAAACATTTTTGAAGAAATAGCATTCAAATTTTTACACAATCTGGGCTCATCCTTCCCAATTTTCCCCATTTCCAAACTCAACCTTTTTATTCTATAACATTCATAATTCCTTTGCAGCCTTACAGCTCTGTTGGAATGTCTTTCCACTTCCTCCTAATTCTGCTTAAACACCATATCCTCCAATAAATTTCCTTGGCTTCATCAGCACCCATTTATTACAGACCCCCAGGAATCTATTCTATCATCCCCTAAACCACACGAATTATCTTCTGTGGAAATCCCACCCTGTGTTGCTTGTTAAATGTGGCATTTGCCTCCCCGATCAGAGCACTTGCTGACTCTGCTCTGCGGCACTCCAGTCACACAGCAGTTAGTCCTGGCTGGGCATGATCAGAGTCCAGAAATGCAATCCATACACTATGAACGTGTGAAGGGACACAGAGGGCATGAAAAGACTTGTCAAAACGTGTTTTTGATATTGCAAAAGAAACATCAAAATAGTCTTCATGGTCAAACATGCCCAGAATTTTATTGAACTTTTTTTACCCTTACTTCATGGTTTTGGGTGGTTTTCACTTTTTTTTTTACACAATATCTTTTATTTGTCTGAGGTCTTTATGTTTCCAAATCTAACCCTCTAGCACCAAATCAGGTTTAAATGAATTATCTTTGCCTTAAATTTATACTAGATTGAGAAGTAGGAGACCTGAATTATAATCCTAGAAATGTGCATCTGAGAAGCTCTGTGATCTTAGCAAGTCATATATTTTCTCGGCATCTCCAAAATGAAAGGTGATGTCAGATGATGTTAAGTGGACAGGGTGAAGAATGGTACACCTTTCTCAGCCTTTATTGCACACTCTCCTCTCCCACATTTATCATTACACCCAGCTAATGCTGTGTTGTTACTGTCCCATACCAGGTATCCTCCCCCAACATCAGGAAAGCCACTGATTGTTTTTTACCAGCTGATGATTACTTCTCTTGCTCATTGTGACTCAAAATTTGCTCTTTCAGAGCATAACTAAGTGCCACATAAGGGTAGTGGCTCTTTCCTTTTCCACAGTTCTTTTGCTAGAATCTTTAAATTCTGGTATTCATTAGTTCCTTCCAACAGATTCTTTCAAATTCTTGTAAAATTATAATCTCAAATTTTCACCAAGACTTTGCCTTCTAATATATTTATAATTCTGCAGGATGCAACAAAATTATATCATAATAGTAAAAACTAGAGTACCAGTACTCAGGCAAAATGGTAAAGTTGGCAAAAAAAAACAAAACAAACAAACAAAAAAAAACTCGTTGCTTAAACTTTGTTCAGAATGACAAAGAGCAGATATCTCCAACTCCTTTTTTCTTCTGTATTTAAGATGTTGAGCTTTAAACTGCTAAAGAGAAAGTGGCCATCCAACATATAATTGGAAAGAAGGAAAGAGACCACCCAGCAGCCTTAAGTAATGAGGGTTTCAAATTAGTATCAATGAAATCACAGGATAAAGGTAGAAGATTGTGCATGTATTTTAAGTTACTGAGTGTTGGGAGCTGTCCCACCTGGTTTTGGGGACTGTAGCCTTTTGTCCCATGGCTAGAGCTGAGTGAAAAGGCCTTGGAGACATGAGCCACTAAGGAGATAGAAAATTACCACTTGTCAGGAGCACAGCCTCTGCCTCCCTCACTTACCCTTGCTTGGCCTGGGAAGATGACAGGTTAGCCAATGATGGATAAGATCCCTCAAAGGAGGAGGAACAACCTAAGCAGGCACTGTCATGAAGGGCCATCATGGAAGGACTTAGGGGTCTTCAGAGAAGGGACAGAAAGACCCTCACCCCTTGGCTTTGTCATAACCTGAGACCTCAGTCTTTCTGCAAAAGTCTCCTAGTCTCTTGGCTGCTTTGCTCTCCCTGCCTGACTCAACCTGGGAACTATGCCAAGAGGCAGCTGCAACCTTATACTGGAACAGACAGCTCCCAGGGGTGAATCTGGCCAGAGAAAGAATATACATGGCTTCCTTTGAGGTTTGCTCTGCCCTGTTGCTATGAAACCAACACTTAAACTAAAGCCAGCCCTGACCAGAGACAATCCCTGTTTCTTCAATGATTATCTGTAAATGATGTCAGTTTTTCATGACTGCAGCTTTTTGGACACTGGTTGATGAGCTTTATGTGCATACTATGTATCTCTGTGTGAGCTGAAGTCAATAAAAATGCAAGGAAGAAGATGTTCAGGACGTTTCTCCTTTGATGGACTGGTCACCTTACTTCCTCGAGGAGATCATACATTGGACATTTTTATTTCTCATCCTTGATGACCTGGGGGAGTTCTGTGGGTGGAGCCCCCCATCAATTGAGAAATCATGGAATATGAGAGAGAGATGAGAAGCAGGGTGGGCTGACAGAGAACATGAAATGTAAAGTGACTATCAGAGTCGCAGACACGCCAAGAGGAAAGGAAAGGGAGTAAGTAATGACTAGGACAATGCATTCTCACACTGCTTTGTCCAGATTTGCTTCCTGACTTTATCACTTTTCAACTGTGTGGCCTCAGGTAAGTTACTTACTTTTGTACTTCTATATACTGAGCTGTAAGATGAACATGGTAATGGTGAACTTTTGTTGGTGGTTGTGCACACTAACTTAATGAATGTTGTCAAGCATGTGGGATAAACTGTTGGGAACCACTCTGCCTGGTTTCAGGAGCTGTAACCACCCCCCATGGCTAAGGCCAAGTGAGCGACCTCTAGACTGTGAGCCACTGAGGAAACAAAGCATATCTCTCTGGCAGGAATGCCATCTCTGGTCTCCAATGCCTGGTTGGTTAGTCAGAGACTAAGGGTAAAACCCCTCAGAGGAGGGGCAACTGAAGCCAGACACGATCATGTGGGAGGCCATCAAAGAAGGACTGGGGGGGTGCTGCAGCAAAGTGGGAGCAAAAGACCCTCATCCCCCCAGCCATTTTGACATAGCCCGAGTCCCCTTTCTGCCTGGGAGAAGTGCTTCCTGGCTGTAATCCACTTAAGCCTGAATCTATGACAGGGAGGTAGTGCAGCCCTCTGCTAGCACAGGTTCCAGGGTGATCGGGCATAAGAAAGAATTCGTAAAGTCCTGTGAAGCCTGCTTTGCTAAGAGTGGTCTCATTCATATGATAAGGGTCCGGGCAGGAAATGAGTATGACTCCTAAAGTTTTTGCAACCCCCTTACCTGACAGACACTGACTCAGATTAAGCCCTCAGATTTCTTTGAAATGTTATCTATTGTTTGATCCTTGCCACCTGACATTGATTGATGAGCTTTACCTATATCCCTGTGTGTGTCGAACCTAATAAATGTCATTGAGGTAAGGACTTGTGGCCCTTCTCCTTTGAGAGGCTGGCCACCTTTCCTCCCCAAGTGGATCATATCTTGGTAGCATTATTTTCATCCATGGAGGAAGGGACGGGGGGCTCTTCCCACAAAATAAACACAATAAATATTGACACATATTTCTTTCTG
>PVKM010047954.1:0-11325 GCA_004027735.1 Carollia perspicillata
AGTGAAAGGGAAGTGAATGTTGCTAATGGCTCCTCTGGCCTGAGAGTTCCCACAGCTCCTGGAGGGCTCATGTGGCTTCCCAGCTTCTCTGTATGGTCGATTTCTCTTGCTTATTGTCAAAAGCTGCTCACTCAGTGCTTGGGTATGTCCCAGGAGTAAGTGCTGCCTGCACACGTGTATATTTGATGTTGCTCATGGGAGTGTTGAAGTCAGTGTCCTCCACTGCTGCCACTTTGGATCTCCTACAGGCTACCTTGGTGATGGAGTACTTGAGCGAGAGCCACTCTTCTGCTCTCTGTTGTTTTGTGCCCCTGGTCTTTTTGGCACTGTTTATCATACAACATTACCTAGCCTGCTCTGACTGTGTACTTGGGCAAAACAACTTAATCCTCTGGGCTGTAGTTTTTTGTTTTTTTTTTGGACATCAGATGGTTTACTTAAGCTGTATAAATAAGAACGACATGTGATAATATGGAACACATTTCTCCATTGTTTTGGATAGATTATTTTATATAAATATCAGGCTATATTATTAAGATGTTCCTTTTAAGTTACTGGTCATTGATTTAAAAAAAATTTTATTGTCAACACTATTACAGATATCCCCCATTTCCCTCACTTTGCTCACCTCCAGCCAGCCCCTGCCCCCTCTTCCCCAGTCTTCACCACATTGTCTGTGTGCATGGGTTATGAATATATGTTCTTTAGCTAATCCTTTCACCTTCTTTTATTCCATTACCCCCATCCCCTCCCCTCTGACATTTGTCAGTCTGTTCCATGTTTCTGTGCCTCTGGTTCCATTTTGTTCATGAGTTTATTTTGTTCATTAAATTCTGCTTATTAGTGACATCATATCATATTTGTCTTTCTCTGACTGGCTTATTTCACTTAACATAATAATCTCCAGGTCCATCTATACTGTTGCAAAGGGTAAGAGTTCCTTCTTCTTCTTCTTTTTTTATAGCTGTGTAATATTCCATTGTGTAAATGTACCACAGCTTTTTTATACACTTACCTACTGAAGGCTATTTGGGCTGTTTCCAGATCTTGGCTATCATAAATAACTCTGCTACAAACATATTTCTAATTGCTATTTTGGGATTCTTATGACATCTGAGTATATCCAGAAGTGGGATCACTGGGCCAAATGGCAATTCCATTTTTAATTTTTTGAGGATGCTCCATGCTGTTTTCCACAGTGGTTGCATCAATGGACATTCCCACTACCAGTGCACTAGGGTTCCCTTTTCTCCACAGCCTTGCCCTGGCACTTATTGTTTGTTGATTTGTTTATGATGGCCATTCTGACTGGTGTGGAGTGGTATCTCATTGTGGTTTTAATTTGCGTCTTTCTGATAATTAGTCATGTTGAGCATTTTTTTTTGTATGTCTGTTGGCCATCAATGTCCTCTTTGGGGAAGTATTTATTCAGGTCCTTCACCCATTTTTTAATTAGATTGTTTGTCTTCCTGGTGTTGAGTTGTATAAGTTCTTTATGTATTTTGGAGATTAACTCCTTATCAGATGTATCACTGGTGAATATGTTCTCCCATATGGTGGGTTTCCTTTTCATTGTGTTGATAGTTTCTTTTGCTGTGAAGAAGCTGTTTAGTTTAATGTAGTTCCATTTGTTTATTTTTCCTGTGTTTCCCTTGCCCCAGGATACATATTAGCAAAAATATTACTCTAAGAGATGTCTGAAATTTTACTGCCTATGTTTTCTTCTAGGATTTTTATGGTTTTGTGACTTACCTTTAAGTTTTTTTTTTTTTCATTTTGAGTTTATTCTTGGGTATGGTGTAAGTTGAAGGTCTATTTTCATTTTTTCTGCATGTACTAGTTCAGTTTACCCAACACCATTTATTGAAGAGACTGTTTTTATTCCATTGTGTGCTTTGTCAAATATTGACTATAAAGACATAGGTTGACCATAAAGGTTCTGTGTTCTGTTCCATTGATTTATATGCCTGTTCTTTTAAAAAATATTTTATTTATTTATTTTTAGAGAGGGGGAAGGGAACAAGAAAGAAAGGGGAGAAAGACATTCATGTGTGGCTGCCTTTTGCATGTCCCCTGCTGGGGACCTGGCCTGCAACCCAGGCATGGGACCTGACTGGGAATTGAACCAGTGACCCTTTAGTTCACAGGCCAGCACTCAATTCACTGGGCCACACTAGCCAGGGCTATATGCCTGTTCTTATGCCAGTACCAGGCTGTTTTGATTACAATGGCTTTGTAGTATAGTTTGATATCCAGTATTGTGATCTCTCCAAATTTGTTCTTCTTTTCAAGATTGTTGAGTCTATTTGGGGTCTTTTCTTGGTTCTATATAAATTTTTGGAATATTTGTTCTAGATCCGTGAAATATGCCATAGGTATGTTAATAGGAATTGCATTGAATCTATAGATTACTTTGGGTAGTATGAACATTTTAATGATGTTAATTCTTCCAATCCATGAACATGGCGTATGCTTCCACTTGTTCATATCTTCTTCTGCTTCTTTCTCCAGTATCCTGTAGTTTTCCAAGTACAAGTCTTTTACTTACTTGGTTAAGTTTATTCCAAGGTATCTTACTATTTTTATTTAATTTTTTTGCAATAGTAAATGAGCTTTTTTTTTAGTTTCTCTTTCTGAGAATTCATTATTGGCGTCTAAAAATGCTACTGATTTCTGAATATTAATTTTGTATCCTACTTTGCTGAATTCATTTATTAACTCTAGTAGTGTTTTTGGTGGAGTCTTTAGGGCAGGGGTGTCAAACTCATTTTCACTGGGGGCTACATCAGCCTGTGGTTGCCTTCAAAGGGCTGAATGTAATTTCAACTCCTTAGCAGTTAAGGAGTAGTTACATTTATACATCCCTAAAATTATTTTGGCCCTTTGAAGACAACAGTGAGGCTGATGTGGCCCCTCCTGAAAATGAGTTTGGTATCTCTGCTTTAGTTTTCTATGTACAGTATCATGTTATCTTTGAATAATGACAAATTTACTTCCTCCTTTTCAATTTGGATTCCTTTTATTTCTTCTTCTTGTCTGATTGCTGTGGCTAGGACTTCTAGTACTATGCTGGATAAGAGTGGTGAAAGCAGACATCACTGTCTTGTTCCTGATCTTAAGAAAAAATGTTTTTAGTTTTTGCTCATTGATGTTGGCTGTAGGTTTTTTTGTATATGGCTTTTATTATGTTGAGGTATGATCCTTCCATTCCTACTTTGCTGAGAGTTTTTTTAAAAATAATAAATGGATGCTGGATGTTATCAAATTTTTTTGCATCTATTGAAATGATCATGTGATTTTTATCTTTTATTTTGTTTATGTGATGTATTACAATTATTGTTTGTGGATATTGTATCAACCTTGCACCCTCAGAATAAATCCCACTTGACCATGGTGTATCATCTCTTCAATGTATTGATGGATCCAGTCTGTTAATGTTGAGGATTTTAGCATCTATGTTCATCAGAGATATTGGCCTATGATTTAGTGTCTTTATCTGGTTTTGGAATTAGGATAATGCTGGCATTGTAAAAAGTTTGGAAATCTTCCTTTCTTTTGAGTTTTATGGAGTGATTTGAGAGGATAGGTATTAGTTTTTCTTTGAATGTTTGGTAAAATTTTCCTGTGAAGCGCACTGGTTCAGGACTTTTGTTAGCTTTTTTGACTATTGCTTCAATTTCATTAGTTATTATCAGTCTACTCAAATTTTATGATTCTTCCTGATTTGGTTTTGGTACATTGTATGTTTCTAGGAATTTTCCAATTTCTCCCAGGTTGTCCAATGTGTTGGCATATAGTTGTTCATAATATTTTCATACAGTCTGTTGTATTTCTACAATGTCAGTTGTTACTCGGTTCTTTCATTTCTGAGTTTATGTAGTTGGGTCCTCTTTTTGTTTCTTAATAAATCTTAGTAAAGATTCTTCACTCAGATTTCTTCACTTGTTTCTTCAGTGTTGTTTATTTTTTCAAAGAACAAACTCTTCATTTTATTGATCTTCCGTATTGTAGTTTTAGACTCTATGTCATCTGTTTCTGCTCTGATATTTATTATTTCCTTCCTTATTCTTACTTTGGGCCTTTCTAGTTGTTACTTTTCTAGTTCTTTAGGTGTAGAGTTAGATTTATTTGAGATTTTTCTTGCTTCCTGAAATAGGCCTGTAATGCTATGAACTTCCCTCTCAGGACTGGTTTTGCTGTGTTCCATAATTTTGGTGTTGTTATGTTTTCATTTTCATTTGTTTCCAGGTATTTTTTTATTTCTACCTTGATCTCACTGGCAACCCATTCATTGTTTAATAACATGCTATTTTGCCTTCATGTATTTGAATGTTTTTGAGTTGTTAAATTTGTAATTGATTTCTAGTTTCATGCCATTGTGATCTGAGAAGATGCTTGATATGATTTCAATCTTCTTGAATTTGTTAAGACTCATTTTGTGTCCTAACATGTGGTCTATATTTGAGAATGTTCTATGTACACTTGAGAAGAATATATATTCTTTTGCTTTGGGATGAAATGTTCTGTAAATGTCTATTAAAACCATCTGATCTAGCATGTCATTTAAGGTCACAGTTTCCTAGTTGGGGTTTTTTTTTTTTTTTTGGTCTGGAAGATCTATCCAGTGATGATAGTGGGGTATCAAAGTCCCTTACTATGACTGTATTGCTGTCAATCTCTTTTTAAAAGTCCACCAAGAGGTTTCTAAAAATGTATTCAGGTGCTCTTAGATTAGGTACAGATATGTTTACAAGAGTTATATACTCTTGTTGGATTGATCCTTTTAGTATTATGTAGTGAACTTCTTTGTCTCTTGTCATAGACTTTGTTTTGAAGTCTGTTTTGTCAGATATATGTATTGCCTTCCTAGGTTTTTAAAAATTTCCATTAGCATGGAATATTTTTTCCATCCCTTCACTTTCAGCCTGTTTGTATCTTTTGTTCTGAGGTGGGTCTTTTGTAGGCAGCATATATACAGGTCATGTTTTTTCATCCATTCAGCTGCTGTACATATTTTGTTTGGAACATTTAATCCACTTATATTTAAGCTTATTATTTATAGGTACTTATTTACTGCCAGTTTTTCCTTTATACCTATGTTCGTCTCTCTTACTCTACTTCTTAGAGCAGTCCCTTTAACATTTCTTGCAATGCTGGTGGTAATGAAATCCTTTGGCTTTTTTTTTGGGGGGGCAGGGCTCTGGGAAGCTCCTTATTTTGCCTTCAATTTTAAATGATAGCCTAGTTAGATAGAGCAATCTTGGTTTCAGCTCCTTGCTTTTCATCACTTTGAATACTTCATGCCAATCCCTTCTGGCCTGAAGTGTTTCTGTTGAGAAATCAGCTGACATGGGCCGTATTTTTTTTTCCCCCCACAATGAGCACTCCTATAGAGAACCAGATATGATATACATGTTACCTTTGGCATCAGTTGGCATTCAGTAATAGTAATTCTTTTTATCAAGAATGGCATCATAATATGCGATTTATTTGCTCAGCTGGTTGCAGATGGTCTGGAGCCAGTTTATACACATCGCCTTTATACATTTGGGATGAGTGCACAGCAGTCTGCCTCTCTAGGTATCTTTCTCCATTCTCTTTGCCCTATCCCTGTCTTTCTCTGCATTTGTGTCTGCTCCAAGTCCCAATCTAGGGGCCTGGACCAAGGCCACCAGTTCCAGCAGCAAAGGACAAGTCTTCAGGGGCCTGAAGCATTAACTGCCCAGTTAAACATTTTAAGGTCTCCTGAGTGAAATAAAAAATGCCACCCAGAGAAACAGTGGCAGAGGAGGGCCGTAAAGGTTAATGTCTTGAGAAATAGCCTGGAGATGCTGGCAGCAGGAAGAAATAGAAACTTAAATACAAAATAAAAATGGATGAACTGATTACCTCAAAGCTTGGCTGGGCCTCACACAGATGCCAGCAGCTGAGGCTGAAGATGGGGGAAAGAGTGGGCCACTTGGACTGGAACTTCGGAGATGCAGCCTGGCTCTCAGGTAAGTCCATGGTGCAACCAGGTTTGAGGATTCTTGTTCAAATCATTTTAGGTGTTGAAGGACTTGGCCTTTGAATTACATTGAGTTGTTCAATAGGAAAAACATGGGTGTCTCATGAGGTGCTTGTGAGGATTAAATGCGATGCATTTAATAACTCACTGAAGGCCCATTAGGAGACCCATTAAATAAATTATGATTATCCATAGCTACTTAAAATTATGATACAGTTTTACACATACTGTTATGGCATATTCTCTAATAAATATTAAGTGAAAGAAGTAAGAAGGTGAAAGTCTTTATGGTGTGTCTTCATTGGATGGGGACGGGGGAGAAGGTAAAGGATATAGTCATGTCTGCTTTTTATCTACATGACTCTCTCTAGAAGGAGTGTTCCTAAAATTGTTATAGTGGTCACCAGTGGGGATGGGAGTGGGAACAGGGTGACTGAATAAGGTGGAAAAATTACTTTTTGACTGTACACCCTCTGATACTGCTTCAATTTATCACCATATATGTTTTTTATGGGTACCTTTCTTTTTTTGTTAATAGCAGGAAAAAAAAAGACCCTTAGGTAATTTGTTGCTCCCCCAGGTTTGGAATCACCTCATTGTCTACAACACTAACTTGGTCAAGTGTGGCATCAACATTGAGTTTGTGGAGATCCCAGGTTACCTAAAAATCATTTATGAGGTACTGTGGCTGGGTTCCCACAAAGGGACCCCAAACCCCATGACCAGGAATGATGTGGGGAAATAGCAGAGGTCAAGTCTTTCAAAGACAGTGGCCACACGCCAGAGGACAAAGGGAAATTGGTGATGTGGGCTCACTGAAGAGTCTGTCAGTCATGTAGAGGACGTCAGGGAGCAGTTTAGACACAACGGAGATCTGAGAGTTCCCCTACTATTGTACTGTGTTGTTTCTTCCACTTCTGTTAACTATCAGGGCTCCCTCTGGTTATTTTGAGGCCCCTGGACCCCGAACCTGTCAAACTCACCCTCACAGACCATGCATTTGCTGGGCACTGTCCCTGGTGGACTCCTGGTGTCTGGAGGTTCCTGGTATTTGGGTGCCCTGATCTTCAGCCCTGCTGGGGTGGGAGCTGAGTTGGATTGCTTGGGGATTAGGGGCAGTCCCAGGGGATTAGGGACAGTTCTATCTCCATGACCCCTTTCTGGGCTCTTGCTCTCCTTGACTCCCTGGTCCTAACTTTGGGTGTCAGTCTTTCTGTGTTCCCATCCTTGTCCTACCAGAGGTTCCATTCCTTAGAAAGGCCCTCTCCCACTCTTAGAATTGTAGCTGAGAGCCTCCAGGTTGCTTTACTCAAACAGTCTTGTGGGCCTCTGGGAGAAATGGTGCAAAGGAGTCAAAGATTAGCAAACAGGCCCCAGGACAATGGGCCAAAGTCTACACTCAATAACTAAGGAAGCATTCTGGAGGAGTGAAACTGTCTGGGCCCTGCCTTGTTATGTCAGTAGCTGTCCACAGGATGGGGCATGTAGCCTGTGTTAGGGAGTTTAGGGAGTTTGCCCATCTTGTCGAATGCACCTGGTACAGTTTGTGTCCTCAACACCAGGATGACTCTGTTCATCTGGAAAACACAAGTAATGCCATCACTTACGGGTGTCTGGCCTACTGTAGGGAAGAGTTAGTTGTGTCTGGATATGGGTGGGTCCTATTAGGAGATGGCATGTCTCTGGGGTGCAGATCTTGCTGGGACTTCCATCCGGGCACATGTAGTCTTTTCTTTCTTTAGACAACCTGGCAGGGGCAGGTACCTGTGCAGAGGTGGGCCCTGGTGGGGTCAGGAGAAACAAAGATTGGACTCATGGTGAGGCTGTAGAGAGAATGGTCCTTGCTGTAGACTTCTGTACTAAGGTGGTCCCTAGGGGTGTGCATGTGTTCATGGATGATTGGAGTCCTCATGGGCCCACTGTGGCACCAGATGCTTAGAGAGTTGGCTAGGTGGATCTCTGGAGGCCTAAAAGACAATGGACAAACACTTCGTATCCTGGAGATCACTGCAAAGCTACTCAGTCTGGCTCCTCCACCTTCCTTTATACTTTTTTTTGTGGTCACAAATTCTGGGCCAGCTTCCCTTGGATGTGCAACTCAAGGTCTCATGGACCTTGTGAACGCCCTGTAAGAATTTAGAGTGGCATACAGAAGGCCCTGGAAAGGAATCAGTGTAACTTTGAGCCAGTCTTGGTTCTTGACGTCAGTGGCAATACTGGACTGATTTTCTCCCTTCCACTTCCTTCAAGCTCCATGACTTCAGGCCAAACAAGGACAACCAAGATATAAATTTGTCTCCTGACATAGAAGGGTGAGTCTAGAAGAGTCCAAGGACAATCCACATTTGAGACGGTCCTTATAATTTTATTGTTTCCAAAGTTTCTCAAATAATTTTCCCCGCAATCGTCTCCTCCAGCATAGAGATAGTGAAGCCTCAGTGTTACTCAGCAGGAACCACCTCATTTGCATGCATCAGAAACCATTTTTGTGAATTTAATTAATCACAGTTTACATGATAATAACCCTTGAAATATTTTTATGGGTAAATAATGGATATTCCCTGCTGTGGATGAATCCATTTTTTCTAGTGTTTACTTATAATTTGTTTCCCACTAAGTAATTAGAAAGTGAGAATGATACCTACAGTTGTGATAGCATAGAGGTGTGATTTTCATTTCATGTATGAGGCCTGGGGAAGGGAGGGTCTTCCCCAGTAGGTGCTTGGTATCAAGATGGGACCAGTCCCCACCATGATCACTTATACTTCTAGCCCTCTGGTTATAATATGATTATAATTCTATTATATTAACCACTGTCATCACTACCATACCCACCACCACTATCGCCATTACTGTTATCACTACTAAAACCAGTTTTTATCACCATCTCACCATCACCACCTTTGCCATCACCATTTTAACATCTCTGTCATCACTATCACCAACATCATCAGCACCACCAGCACCAATACCATTACCATCACCACCATCACTACTGTTATTATGACTTAAATCAGTTTTATGACCACCACCTCTGTCATCACCATTTCCATCATCTCCATCATTTTCACCACCACCATTCACACCCTCCATCATCACTGCGGACTTTGAAGCTGTTATCACTACCACCACCTCAACCTTCATTATCTTTCTGTACCTTGGGGATGCTACTACCCCCCACCCTTGGACCCTTGTTCCCCCTCTTTTCTCCTCCACACATTCTCACCCTTAACATCTAGTCAATTTCTAAATCCTACTGATTCTATCTTTTGCATGTTTCTTCAAGTTATGTCCTCATCTTCCCTTATATTTCCTCAGTTTAGGTCCTCATAATTTTTAAGATCTACTACAAAACTGGCCTCTTTATTCCTATCCAATGTTGTGCCAGATTATCTTTCTCATATGGAAATCTGACTTCTGTCATTAAGACTTTTTCTCATTGCCTCATTGTCATCAGTGGTACTCAAACCTGAGTACTATAGAAACTGTTTTTATGGAAAACATTCTGTGGACCTCATATTAAGTTAAACATTTTTTAATGTTAATGTTACATAATTACTTACAAGCAAAAGTAGGTGTTAGCTCATTCTGCATATGTTATGTTTCACTGAATCTAAAATGCCATTAGTTGTGCCCTGGCTGGGTGGCTCAGTTGGTTGGAGTGTCATCCTATACACCAAAAGGTTGTAGGTTTGATTCCAAGATGGGGCGCATATGGGAGGCAACCAATTGATGTTTCTCTCACATTGATGTTTTTTTCTCTCTCCCTCTCTCTCTTTAAAAATCAATAAACGTACCCTCAGGTGAAGATTTAAAAAAATGAAACAAAAAGCCATCAGTTGTAAGATGCATTATTTTTTATGTAGCATTAAGAGGAAAAAATGCTGTCAATTGTAATTTTAAGAGGCTATATATTTTAAGGCACATCCAATTTCAGAGTCAAAATGTGACAACAATTTTAGAATCAATAACAAAATAAATTAATAAACAACTATATGATTAAAAATTAAAATCTAAGTACAAATAAAAGTGATAAAGTTCAAATTAATATTATGTACTTAATATGAGAGGTGATTGTTGTTTTGGTGAAACTAACCTGCCACCTACTGAAAATGAATTGCTCTTCTGGCACTGGCTTTTTGAGTTCTCCTGCTTCTTATGTGAGTAGTGTGGAGACTCAATTCTCCCACTCTTTCATTTCTGAAAAACTTTGGCATAGAAAGCCATCTATTTGGAATCTGATTCAGGCAGGCCTTGCCAATCAGAGGACTGAAACTCTGTAGCTACAGTGTTTAGTTCAAGGATCAGCACGTGACCTAATAGGGCCAATGAAAGCCCGACTTGAGATTTTTGCCAAAACTATGGGAAGAGAAGCACTTCCTTTCTGTTGAGAATGCTAAGCTGGTAGGATGTTAGCTGGGTTTCTGTCTGAGCCACCAGTTGGAGAAAGCTTAACTGAGAATGAAGTGAACTTTTCGGGGAGCAGAGCAGAATCAAGAGACAGATATGGAGAGATTTTTGAATATTTCTTGGCACCTGGATCTAACTGTGTCTGAAAATAACCCTACTGATGGTCTTTCATGAGCCAGAACATACCCATTTTCTAGTTATGTCGGTTGGAGTTGGGTTGACTTTTGCTACTTGTCATAATATATTAATTCTTCCTCTGAGAACTGGCGTAAGAGGGTTCTCACTAGACAAAGACATTAAACAAAAGACAGACAGGTAAACAGGAAGACAGATGATCTCTGATAATTAGAACTTGCTTCCACCTCTTCACAGGGAAGAGCCACACCAGCCCTTCTTGCAGATGCTGTTCTTGTGTCTGATGCAGCCAGGGCAGGGTGCCAGCACCAGGCAGGCTGCAAATATTACAAAGCATCTGGGGAAAACAGCATTGTTCCCAATTTACGTTTTTGCTTCTTTTCTTGTTTCCTGCATTTTAGCTTTTATTTAAAGCTGTGTTTAATGTTGTAATTACTTTCTAAATCAGCACCACATCTGTGTCTGAGGTGTGTGGCTTCCTTCTCTGGCTGGGCTTGGCACTGCAAATGAACCCTGACATTTTGGCTGGGAGGCTTCCACTGAAATATTGCCCTAAGTAAGTGAAAGGCAAATTAGATATTGGTAAATAGCTATAAATCACATCTACTTCTTGGGGAATTACATCTTACATCTGTGTTTGGGACAAATGTATTTGAGGAAATAATAGTCTTGGAATGAATACCCTGGGAGGGGGGAGAGCAAGGTTCAGTCTTTCCAATAGTGAAGCATAAAACAGGTGGGGCTTCTTAAGGGATGGTCTTGGAAAGTGAGGG